>CAUYLG010045593.1:0-11236 GCA_963573385.1 Cacajao melanocephalus | reverse complement strand
CTTGAAGGAATTAGTGCTACAGGCTGCAAAAGAGGAAGAGGAGAACTTTAGAAAAACCATGCTAGCTAAATTTGCTGAGGATGATCGAATAGAATTAATGAATGCTCAGAAACAAAGAATGAAGCAGCTGGAACACAGGAGGGCTGTGGAAAAACTTATTGAAGAGCGTCGCAAACAATTCCTTGCAGACAAAGTAAGAAAAAGTTGTGGGGTTTTTTGGGTCATTATCATTAAACAGCAATTAGCTCATCTATCATCCACTAAACATTTACTGAGAAGCTTTATATGCCAGACAATGTTAGATATATGTTTACTAGTATACTATATAAATTTTCTGAGCATTTATGCTTCTAGAAAATATTTATTGATGTTTCTGTGTGCCAAACACTGGTTAGTACTGAGAACATAAAAGGTAAATGAAACTTAAGTCCATGCCCTCTACGAATTTATGGTCTTGGTTAAGAAAAATATATAAAAAGTAATTATAAATATGTCATATATGTGATAATAGGTTATAGAGCTGTGGTCGTTTTGGTATGGCAGAGAGAGAAAAACAGATCATGAACACCCTGCATGCTATTTTAAGAAGGTGGGCTTTTCCAAGGGAAGCCATCGAAGATTGGAAAGCTATATATTAAGATCTGCACTTTGAAAGACAATTCAAGTGACAGCAATTGAAGGTATATATGAGAGGAGTTAGCTTGGAGATAGGGAGACCAGTAAGTTATTATAGTAATCCTAGTGATAAGTAGTGAAATCCATGCAAATGGAGAAGGAATCCACCCGAGAGATGTTAAGGATATGGAATTGATGGGGCTTGGTGACCAGTGAGATCTAGAAAGGTGAGAGAGGACTTAAGGATACCACTAATAAATAATACTGTCACTTTCATCTTTTATTTTTTATTAAGTTCTGGGATACATGTGCAGAACATGCAGGTTTGTTACATAGGTATACACGTGCCATGATGGTTTGCTGTACCTATCATCTAGGTTTTAAGCACTCCAAGCATTAGATATTTGTACTAATGCTCTCCCTCCCCTTACCCCTGACCTGCCTCCCGACAGGCCCCAGTGTGTGATGTTCCCTCCCTATGTCCACGCATCATTTCCATCTTTAATGAGTGACTAGGTGATGTCCTAAGGAAAGAGTATATAGGAAGATAAATAGAATCTGAGGAGGAAAATAATTCCATTTTGTCCAACCAAAATGATTTGGGTGGCCCAGGGGAAGATTTCTAGTTGGAAATGTAGATTTAAGCATTGGAGAGGGAACTAGGTTTGTGGCTTTGGACACAGTGTGATTTATTTATGTCTGCTCTGTAAAGCTAAATACTTACATTTTCTCACTAGATTTTCGTGGTTTAAGAACAAAATGGTTAATATGTGGGTGTTCTGAAAATCAGAGGTAGGAGGGGAAGAATTTAAATACTTTTAAAGGAAGAATAAGTGAGACATATAACTTTTTTAAAAACCTATACAAAGTAGGAATCAAAATAATGCAAATGTTTCAAATATATTTCAGCTTGGAGCTCAGCTTTTCTCAGAGGCTAAATAAGGTCAGGCCTGGTTAGTACCTGGACGGGAGAAAGCTCCTGGAGAAGTTAGCAAAACAACTAACTAGAAATCAGACTAACAACTAAATGGAAATCAGATAAAGCCACCTAATGCATAGATACTTATACAAATAATTTGTCTTAATTTTTAAAGACTTAATAAATGTTCCTAATATGATGCTGTGGGCTCAGTTTTGTCGGTAAGATTGCGCAACATTTTTGTTCTTTTTGACGAAAGTCATCAATTAACACCATTATACAATCCTATAAGATCTAACCATGTTTTTTTGCATTTCAGAGGTATTCCTAAATAGGTATCTATAATTCTGTGTACCTCTACAACCTCTACAAAAATTATGTGGTTAGTCAAACAAATCTGAAACTTCCCAGGAGATAGTTTCCTACCACCAAAGCTATTGAGAATTTGTCCTAAATGGATAAGTTGATGTCATAACTACCTAAACAATTAACTATAAATTTCTCTTTTTAGGATAGACATTGAATGTGGCCTACCAGATCCTAAGAAGGGAAATCCTGTATTATGCCCAAATTAGACTCTACCATTGAACAAAAATCTATCAAGTTTACTTTCCACTGTAACATTACAGAACCTTCCGGGTATCTCCCCTTTATAAGGAATGGATTAATTAAGATAGAATGAGGTTTGAATGCAAGTACAGTCTCAAATTAACAGTGGCTTAGTAGATAGTTCACTGTTCTGTCACATAGCTCAAGTCATTTCTTCCATATGGCCCAGAATTTTGATGTAATTATTTAAGAGTAGTCAAGAGCTCTTTCCTAAGAAATACTAACAGAACTCTCATGCTTCATATCACCTTTTAAAATATATATACCTATATATGAAAATATCCTTCAGATAACTCTGATCTTTATTCACTATTTCTTGTTTATTTTACACTGTAAACTCTTCAGCATCTGGCATATGGTAAGTAGTCAGCAAATATTTACTGTATTAGGCAGTCACTCCATTGAACATTTTTTCCCTTGGTAATGAAGATACTTGCCTGAAAGTATTTGTTTGACTCCTTGTAATTTTAAAGGAGTAATGATAGTAAAAGATATATAGATAGTTATATAGACATAAAATATATATTTTAAAAATATATATAATCTAGAATCTTTTTAACTTATGTCATAAATACTTCATCAGTTTTCTCAAATTCATTGCATGAGTAGTTTATTTGAAAACTTCATAAGAGATTAATGTAGTTTGTGATAACAAAATTTGATCTGCATTTCCAGCAACGTGAACTGGAAAAGTGGCAGTTGCAGCAAAGGCAGCAAGGATTTATTAATGCAATTATTGAAGAAGAAAGACTAAAACTTCTCAAAGAGCATGCTACAAACTTACTAGGCTATCTCCCAAAGTAAGTGAGATTTACCTCAAGTTGTAATCTTCATGACTTAATAGTGAAAAAAACATGGTATTTGGATTTCAGAGGGCCTAGGTTTTGCTCACTTCTTGCTCTGTTATGAAGCAGCAGTGGGATCCTAGCCAAGCACTGACCCTCTCTGGGCCCATTTCACTCTCTCTAAAATGAGCAAGTTGGTCTTGGCCCATTATTAGAGGTATGAGCTTTTTTTAAATTGAATTTGTACTTTATTAGTTATTTTATTACCCAGGCTGCGGTACAGCAGCACGATCTCGGCTCACTGCAACCTCTGCCTCCTGGGTTCAAGTGATTCTTCTGCTTCCTGGGTTCAGACCATTCTCCTGCTTAAGCCTCCCAAGTAGCTGGGATAACAGGTGTTTGCCACCAAACCCAGCTAATTTTTGTATTTTTAGTAGAGACAGGGTTTCAGCATGTTGGCCAGGTTGGTCTGGCGCTCCTGACTGAGACCAGGTGATCTGCATTCCGCCACCTCCCAAAGTGCTGGGATTACAGGTGTGAGCCACCATGCTTGTCCTGAATTTGTATTTTAGAGGTTCTTTTCCTCTCTTTTAGTGTAGGATATCTAAAGCTACTCTAGAACAACTGTAATACTTATATGCCAAAGATTAGAACATATTTGAAAACATTCATTCATCAATGAATGATGGCAAACTACTCTGCTGGTTTTCCAGGTGGTGCAGATGTGGTGTAGGCATGCACATGATAGACCATTATGTGTCCCCCAACTGTGATGGAAAAGTCCTTTATGTCAGCATTCCAAGGGGGATGGCCCACTACCATACAATCTTAAACTTGACATTGCTGTAGCCACATGCTTGAGGCCCTGGAAGATGACCCAGCTATCGGTCCACAGCACTACTAGATCAGCCTCATAGAGGACCATGGAGGCAGCTTGCAGCTCAGCTCATCAGCGATTATGTCCTTTACCTGTATTAAGCCAGATACTATGAGTGGACCTCTTGATGGCCGTGGCTGTCCATGTGCAAGGATTGCCTTGTGAGGAGTCATTTGTGTACTAGGCCTGGTTGGGCATTGGACCCTGTCCATCTTGTAAAAAGCATCTGGAAGTCAAGTGGGCCTGTGTCAAATCTTCAGTTGTCACATAGGTAACAGGGCCTAGCCCCAAATGGAGATCTGCAGTCAAGGGGCTATAAGCCAATGTGCTCCTCTGATAGAGGTATGCACACCAGTGTGCCAGTGTGTCTGGACATTCCCAAGCTTTGGGTTCCGGAAGGTCTACTTTAGCCAACCTACTGCAGGATACCTGGGTGTGTACTGGCACTGGGAGCCCCTTTGTAAGGTCCTCCACTTAACATAAGGTATTATACAGTGCAGAGGTGTAACACTGCCTTCAGCTTCAGCCCCCTTCCATATCTGGGACCTGAATTCTAAAGGCACATATTTTTGTCCTTGGCTTTGCCATAGTCCATACCCACACCCCTGAGCGCATCTGCCTACATCCAATTCATAAAGCTGTCCCTGCACTGGAACTCCCAAGGCTTGCATTCAGAGGCATATTCAAAGGCTTCATTCTCCTTGTGGACCAGTGCCAGTAGGCCCTCTTCTTGACTAATCTGTATTAGGGGCTTAAGGAATTGGGCCCAATAGGGACTAAAAGGACTCCAGTACCCTTGGAGGCTAAGGTTTGTAACTGCTTCATTGGTAGGACGTGGGTAGGCTTGCGCCCTGTCTGTAATGGAAGACAGAAGAACTTGAGTCTTACCTGACAAGATGGCATCCAAGTTTTGACTGACAAGCCTGGAACCTGGACTCGGTTGACTTTCCTTCTTGTTTGCCAAGTATAAGAGCAAGGTGGAGGGTGCATTTTGTAAGCTTGAAAAAGACCTGGAAGGTAGTATGATGATTTCCATTTAATGGAGAACATTGTACCTTCTCCAGAGTGGTCGATTTACTGAGGTCTGTGGCCGCTAGACTGACAGGCTGGCTATGTAAACATCCTTGGGGAAAGATGGCAAAGGTCCATTGTTTCCCTTACCAAGTGGATGCAGTGGGGCATTGGGGGTGCTGAAGAAGACATTGGCTAAATAACAATGATAAGAGCCAAGCACGTCTCCTAGCCTCTTGAGAAGGGTGGTGATGTTGGGAACAGATAAGTACATGGGGCACAGGGAGTGGATTATTCCTAGTAATCTGTCATTCTCCATGTCTCATCAGGCTTCCACACTGCCCACACGGGGCTCTTGTGTGAGCTGTGTGCTGGCCTTAGACCTATCCAGGCTAACTCCTTAAGTCCCTGGTATTTCATCATGCATCAACACCAGGACCTACCACATTGGCTGGTGGGTCACCCTGATGGGCCCCTTGGCTTTCCCCTTTCCTTTGGCTCCCTTGTCTCCTACCCCAGTAGCATGCAACCCTCAGTTTCTCCATTTCCCCAGACTTGGCAGTTGCCTGGGCTGCCTGAAACACTGGCTGTCCTACCAAGAGGTCCAAGATAGACACAGGCATGCTATACCATTGGTTGGGTGCTGACTACAAGGTGCCATCTATTCTGGCAGTGAAAGCATTGTTGGGATCTCTCGTGCTCAGCAGAGATAGCAGATTCCATCCTCTGATTCTGAGGATATTCTGCAGTTCTTCCAGTCAGTACAAAGACAGGAGGATGAGTCTCCCTCATTTGGCCAGGACACCGTGCAGCCCACAGCCACCTGTTGGGGGATGGCCAGATCCTCATTGGTACTATAGAGATGCCTGACTCAGGGCCAGGTAGTTTGTGATGGATGCCATTGTGCGACTCCAGAGTACAATAGCTTCTGTCTCCATGTTTCATAGATACCACCCCGTGACTGACTCTGCCCTTCTGCCTGAACCTCTTTGCCAGCTTTGGTTCCACAGTAGTGCAGCTCCACACTGGTGTGCTGCCACTTTGCAGGGGCAGGCTAGTCTTGCAGTGCTGCCTTACGGGGATGCAGTTGGTCCACTTTTATTTTGGTGACAACCAGATGGACACATAAGATTAAAAACCTTTATGAATTCATCCCAGTTTCCATTTTTGTCCCCAGAGGTCTCCGTGGGGTCCTGAGGGCTTAGGGTCTTAGGACAACTTAATCATGATAGTTCTGACTCATCGATATGGCAGTCAGTGGCCCTTCAAATAGTTTACGCACCAAACTGGGATCTCCATTCTGTTACCTGTTCCTGCCTGTGGGAACAGTCTGCATTTCAGCTTGAGTTCACCTGGCTTCTTTCTAGTTAACTTTGTAACTGATACGCTTTTGGCTGTGCTGGAATCTGCACCTCAGTGGCTACTTGAAGTGCAGTCAGGAACATCCAGCCAACCGTGACTGCCACAGCGAAGGCATCTTTCATTTGGATCCTTCCCCTACAACAGCTTTCAGACCCTTCAGCGTTTTGTGGGGGCATCCCCATACTCGCATTGGGCCCCACATAGATGTGGATGTTCAGCTGGTGATTTCCCCCAGAATTCCCCTACCCTGATCCCGTTGTGTTGGCACTTAGAGGATTTTCTTAGCTCCTGCAAATATGTAGGGCAAACTTAGGGGAACCTTACTAAGAGGTCTAGTGGCAGCAGACTCAACAGAACTGCCGCTGCTTGTTGAAGAAAGCATACAATTCATATACAGCGCTTTCACTTAGTACCCTCCCCCTGCCAACGTCCACATGACAACACTTAGGTCGTTGCTGTCAGGGACGTTGCCGTAAGGGTCGTTCTTTGGGTATGCTGAAGTGATTACTGTCAGGTATCTATTGTAGGACTCCAAGTCTCATACAGCTAAACAAGACAGCTTATCCTGTGGATGACATTTCATTCAGGTTCCGGTAGGAGAGGCATGCATCCAACTGTAGAGGGGTGAAGTATAATGGGCTACTTGTGACTTACATGTGCTGGTTGTATTTCTTGGGACTCTTCATAGTGAACTTTGGATGGTTCTTCTGAGGAACGTTGAGTCTCAAAAGGGGTCCACCCACTAATTTCATTACAAAGAGCTATCACCCAAAGTCGAGTGAACCATCAGTACCAGCTCTTAGGGTGTCTGTTTCTCTTCTGGAGGAAATTCTTCAAGCTTCCTCAGTTCTTGGAGGATACTCTTTATAGCAGCCAAGATGGTATACTAATAGTTGGTATACTAATAGACAAACATGGCAGCTTAGGAGAACTGGCTTTTCTCTAAGAGTGCAAGCATGAGCAATTGAATCTGATACAGAGGATGTGAGGTATTGATCCCGAAGTTTTCTACCCTTATGGTCCAGGATAACTTCTCTGGCTTTTATCTGTTACAAGTTTACCAAATGAGGAGGGAAGTACGGAAAAGCATACACATAGGGAATGACTCAACCTGCGGTCAGAGCTATATTAACTAGTGCGTAGTCATATGGCTATGGCTAGCTGCAAGCAGCTCAGAAAAAGATGATCTTTAGCTATTAAGCATCCAAAGGGGGCTGGCCAGTGTTCCATTGCTTGAGGCACAGAAAGCCACTAGGAGAATAACACAATGGGCTTTGGGGACTTAGGGAAAGGGTAGGAAGCGGTGAAGGATAAGACTACAAATTGGGTGCAGTGTATACTGCTTGGGTAATGGGTGGATCAAAATCTCACAAATCCACTAAAGAACTTAAGTAACCAAACACCACCTGTTCTCCAATAACCTGTGAAATCAACTTGACGAGAAAGGTTCAAGAGACTTGATACAGAAGAATCAGTGAACTTAAAGATGAAGTCAATCAACTTTGAAGATAGATCATAATGTCCAAAAATCGGGTATTGGGGTCGTACAGCCTTGTGAATATACTAAAGTGAACTTCACAGTATGTAGATTAAACTCAGTAAAAAGAAACACGGGGCTGGGGCCACTACTTAAAACTACAACTAATCCTGAGCTGCATAAGAACAGATGAAAAAACTAAAGTAAAGTATGATCATCTTACTAGAGTGCTTATGTTTCATGTTAGGGTATGCTGTAATTGTAACCACCCAACAGATTATTCCTGCCCACTGCACAAGCAACCTACATACCAGGACAATGGCATTGCAATAAAAAACTTAACATCAGGCCAGCTTCTCTGTGAGAGACAGTCACTACTCAAATGGGTTGTCCCGAGAATGTTGGGTTAAGGATTTTAAGAATAACTTGGTGGGTAGGGACTTGGGAAAGGAGGATTGGTTGGGTTGGAGATGAAATCAAAGTTAACACTGTCCTCCTGACACTGAATCGGTTCCTGGGTGGGGTGAGAGGCACAAGATGTAAAGAGCAAGTTTATCTGTTTGGGTAGTGCCAGCTGATCCATCGAGTTACAGGGTCTGCAAAATAGCTCGAGCACTTATCTTAACTTTTATTACAGTGGTGTTAACCGTGGGAGAAACTTGGGGGGATTCAGAATCTTGCAGCCTCCAGCTGCATGAGTCGTAAACCCCAGCTTTTAATTTTGTAGCTACTGTGTTAGTCCTGCAAAAGCAGTCAAGTGCCTAGGCGGGAAGGGTTTGTTTTGGGCAAGAGTTGTTAGCATCTTTGTTCCAACCTAAATTCCTCCCAAAACTGAGCCTATGTGCAGCAATGAACAAGGACAGCGTGGAGGTTAGCAGGATGGAATCATGCCAGATACCTCACTCTCACAATTTTCTGCTATAACTTCTGCAAAGGTAGTTTCATAATTGGCCTCACCACACACAATAGGTGTCGACGTAAGTGGATAGGATGTTTGAAAGGCAGTATCTACCACTAGCAGGCTTGATCTCAGTTGATTAACTTTATCTATCACTTGAATTTAAAAAGACCAAATGCAAGAAAGCTGTTAAGTTGTACGTATAGCTTAGAAAAACAAGAGACTAAATATTCTTCTATTGAATAAATCACAGTATAGCCTGCAGGTAGAACATTAACTGTAAAAACTTGGTTGAAAAGCATAACGTGAAGAGATGTATATATACCAGTTATGATTTACACAATTAGAATAGAACACAAATGCTGACTTGGAAAACATGGATAGTATATAACAACTATCCATGTATATTTCATGAAAGTACTTGGACTTTAAAATGAAGAAAATAAACGGGGTTTAAGCTTAATCTAGTGGTGGCATATTACTAAATCGCAACTTTCACTGTCAGGCTGGCTGTCCTGTTATCTATAATACATATTAAAAGTTCCTGGAGGAAGCTGACATACATGTTTTTATGCTTTATGACACTGAGGAAAGCCATGTTTGTTCTAAATATGATTAAGATACGATGCTTGGATTGCCTTCCTCATGAAAGAGCCTTGCAAAAGCAGCTTTCACACATGGCAAATTGGCTCTCCATGTGGTAGACACAGCACCACCAAAACCCGAGACAAAGGGACTAATGGTTGAAGCATTCGTAGTCCAGAATATTCTGCTTAGCTCTGCAGGTAAAGAAAAAGCCTAACATGGAAGGTGCGTCAAAATGAGCTTTCATTTCGGCTGTCAGGAACAAGATGGCCAAAGTTCAGCAGGAAGTTCGTATGCTTGGACTTCCAGAGTAAATGCATTTGTTTAACTGAGCCCCAGGTAGAAGTCCAAGTTGGTCATAAATAGAGCCTGTCACACTTGCGTTAATCAGCCTGTCCAGTGTTAAAGGCCCACATGTTATACTGTGGGAAATCTAGGGTCTGTTGGGACACAAGGGCAGAACATGCAGGTTTCGTTACATAGGTACACATGTGCTATAGTGGCTTCACCCATCAACCTGTCATCTACGTTAGGTATTGATCCTAATGCTATTCCTCCCCTTGCCCCTCCCCTCTGACAGGCCTCAGCATGTGATGTTGCCCTCCCTGTGCCCATGTTTTCAGTGTTCAGCTCCCATTTAGGAGTGAGAACATGCGGTGTTTGGCTTTCTGTTCCCGTGTTCCTGTGTTAGCTTGCTGAGAATGGTTTTCAGCTTCATCCATGTCCCTGCGAAGGACATGAACACATCCCTTTTTATGGCTGCATAGTATTCCATGGTGTACATGTGTCACATTTTCTTTATCCAGTCTAACATTGATGGGAATTTGGGTTGGTTCCAAGTCTTTGCTATTGTGAATAGTGCTGCAATAAATATAGCAGAATTTATAATCCTTTGGGTATATACCCAGTCATGGGATGGCTGGGTCAAATGGAAATACCAATAACTTTCCTGACTGCTTCCAGTGAGTAGAAGAGCTGTTAAGGGATAGGACTGCTTGAACTTACTTCCTGTTATAAATAGGCACTTAAACGTACTTTTCTTCCTTCTTCCTTTAGGACCACTTTCTAGCCTGTTAATTCGCCGTATAGAAGGGTATCTAACGAGACGCTGATGTCTCTAAGTATTGCACTGATATCCTTGATGTGCCATGTTAGAAAACTGCAGCTCAAGCCACCAAACTACAACTGCTCTTCTGCTAGAGTTGGAATGGTGGAAATGTCTCCTGCCTCTGAGGAGTTTGAGGCTTTCAGGACAGGAACGCTGGCTGTAGGAGGGCTTGCTATTGGAGGATAAGCTTGAGTTCTCAAGGGCAATACCACTTAGATCTGTTGTAGGAAGATAACACCCTAGGAACTTGGTTTTTAGTGACAAGTAGACACAGAGACAAACAACTCTAAATCCCAGATAGCTATCAAATCTAGCTGAGCTCCACAGGATGGGGAGAACAGATGTCCATTTCCTCTATTCTCCACCTCTCTCCACCTGGGAGATTAAAAGAAATAACATGTCCTCCAGGCTTGCTTGGGTGCTCTCAAGTGGTCAGTTAGCATTACAAGGTAGAAAGCTGCTGCAGTCCCCCAGCTTCATGGCTCAATGGATGTGACCAAGTCCTAGCCTGGTAGCTCCAGGCTTCCGATACTGCGTAATCACTACTGAGATTCTGCATTGACCCAGTAGCACCCCAGGGACTGCTTTTCTGTTGTAGATCGTATAATCTTTCTCAGAACCTTAGAGAGATGTGCTGCCAAGTCTACCGGGGCTTACCAAAGACCAAAAAAAAAAGAAAGTTATCTGTCCTTGATAGCTCTGATCTGTTAATATGGCCTGAGTTTTGTAATACAGCGTAGATCTTACTACGTTATTTCTTTGGGTCTCACTTAAAACGGAGAATTTCAAGGACCCAAGAAAACCATTAAGGTAACACTCCTGAGGTTGGTACATTGAACTTTGCACTCATTAAAATGGGATAAAAAAGCCAAGAATAGTGTATGGTATGCCGTCTCCCAAGTCAACATGCTCTTTTAGTGCTAATTATACCTTTAAATGTATGCTTTTTACCTAACAAAAGATTTCTTCTCCCCTAAAGGAGAAAAAGCA
>CAUYLG010045592.1:0-84492 GCA_963573385.1 Cacajao melanocephalus | reverse complement strand
TCCCTCCCTCACCTCTTTCCTTCCCCTCCCCCCCTTTTCTTCCTTCCTTCCTTCCTTCCTTCCTTCCTTCCTTCCTTCCTTCCTTCCTCCTATTTTTCTTTATTTCACTCTCTCTTTCACAAATAAGACTTTCCTTAGCTGGAAACTATATCCTGCTATACAATTGTGTGTTCATACAGTTTTCATTTTTCTTGAATTTTCAGCACAGCATTGAACACTATAGCCCCACTTCCATCATCCACACCTTTTTGAAACACTATTTTCTACTGGCTTCCACCCTCTACTGGTCTTTCAACTAAATTTTCTCTCTGTTCTTCCTTAATTCCCTTTCAGATTCATGCTACTCTATATGACCATTAAGTGTCAAAATTCCTAAAAACTCATTCCTGGGTCCTGTCCTCTTCTTGCTCTGTATTTCTTCCTCAGGCAAGCTCTATGATCGGGATTGAACTCCTGACCACAAGGCCATAACTTGGAAATGTGTAGCTCCAATCCAGATCTCTCCTTTTAATACCACATCAAGAATGTCCTCAAGTATCCACTTGGTCATCTCAAAAACATCTTAAATTCAACATGAACAAAACAAATTCATCATGTTCCCTGTACTAACCCCGACCGACACTCACTATTCCCAAATCTCAGTGAACATAATGGCATCCTGCAGTTGGGGCAACTTGGGCATCATTTGCTCTCTCAAATCCTGTATACAATCCATCAGCAGCTGTGATATTTCCCATATCCATCCACTTTTCTCCATTTCTGCTGTCACCACTGGTCCTGACTTCCATCACTTTTCACCTGGATGGTTGCTGGAGTCTCCTCACAGCCCTGCCTACATCTTTTCAACATTCTTCCACCATCACAGGCAAACAATGTAGTTCAGGTTGTGATGATATTGACAAAAACAGCCTTTGATACATTCAATCCAGGCACTTAGTAAATATTTGTTAGCTGTCATATTTCTCCTGTAGGGTGGGATGCTTGTGGCCTGGGCTCTGAAATAAAGATCATCATGTGATCATTACCTCTAACTTCAGTCTCTTTCTTCCCTTCCTTCAAACCTCAGAGCAAAGGCCAGAGAAATCATGTTTTTGCAACAATATCAGGGACAAAATAAGCTGCAGGAAATAATTTTGAGAAGAGGCTGCAATAATCAGTGATACATAATTTCAGTCTTAGGTCAAAAGGTTGAGGGAGAAGGAGAAAAACAATTACAGGAGTTTTCATCTAAATGTACAAGTATGCATAAAGACATGCACAATTATGAGTGTACTTATACACACTAATACACACACACACACACATACACACACACACACACACTGTACCCAGTACCTTATCCATGCTGATACACATAGTAAATGAATGTTGAACAAGTGAATGAAACAAAGCCAGATCCTTATCAGGTTTGGATAAAATATTGGCTGCTTGTTTTTGTAGGTCACCAGAAAATGAACTGAAAACAAAATAAATTTACTAGTTAAGATGCATTCTTAAATAATTCTTTTTCAAAATTATTCTAAAAAAAAATTTATCCCCCAAAGTTCTTAGAGTCGAAAAAGATTACACTTCTTTAATTCTTTTACTTGACTCTATTCCATATTTATACCCTCTCTAATATTTTAGTTGTGATCCTCAGAGGTATCACTTGATAGACTAGGAAACTAAGGGATATGCAAAAGTAACTTCAGAAAAAGGCAAGTAATGGCACAACAGAATTTCTCTTAAAGTATGATTTTCCATACTAGTAATGTTCCCCAAGTCAATAACATTTTTAAACATACACAGTAAAGATTCAATTTTCTTAAGAGTTCAGTTCTTCTTAAATTGATCTATAGATTCAATATATTCTGAATCAAACTGTCAGCAAGCTATTTTGTTTAGAAATTCAGACACTAATTATAAAATGTATATGAAAATGGAAATGAATGAATTTAAAAAGAAGAGCAAAGTTGATGGGCTTATGTTACCCAATTTCAAGACTTTATATAGTGTTAAATAATCAAGACAGTGTGGTAGTGGTGGAAGTGTAGATACATAAATGCATGGAAAGAAAAACCCAGAAATAGACTCTTATATTTATGATCCGTTGATTTTTTTTGCAAAGATGGAAATTTGATGGGGAAAAAGTCTTTTCAACAAGTGGTGGTGGAACAACTGGATGTTTGTAAGGGACCAATGAACCTTGATTCTTACCTCAAATTACACAAAATGAATGCTGTCATTCATTCAAGAGATAATGAGACAGCCAGGTGAGAGGGGGTTTCCAGCTAATCTCCAACCAGCCTGTGCACCGGAAGGAATGTGCATGGGGTAGAACCTTGGGAAGTTTGTGCCATTTGCAGTGGGGAAGAGCCTGGCCCCTCTTCTTCCTGTGTGGAACCTGGGATTCAAGCTGTGGTCAGCAAGCACTGTAGCAGGGACTCTGGCCTTGCGAGAGTCCGTTTCCCCTTTTCTTCCTTTTTACCTAATACAACCCTGTCCTTTTCATCATTTAAATTGTCTGTGAGCCTGAATTTTCATGGCTGTGGGGCAAAGAAGCCCGTCTTTAGCTGAATTAAGGAAAAGTCCTGCAAAAATATTTGCTATGTACCAGCAAAAATGGATGATAAATGTAAATTTAAGAACCAAAATGATAAAAATTCTAGAAGAAAACATAGGAGAAAATCTTTATGTTTTTGAGGAAGGCAAAGAGTTCTTAGATGCCCAAATCATGAATCATTAAAGAAACAATGATAAAGTGGACTTTAACAAAATTAAAATCTTTTGCTCTCCAAAAGACTCCCTTAGAAAAATTAAAAGGCAAGCCATAGAATTGGAGACAATTATTGCAATGTTATGTGTTAGTTATCCATTGCTCTATAAAAATAAGCACAAAACATAGAAACTTGAAACAACAAACAATTATTATCTCACAGTTTTTGTGGGCCAAAATCTGGGAACTGGCAATTAAGCTGTTAGCTGGGATAAAATCATCTAAAGACTGAACCTGGGGACGATTTGCTTTCAGGCCCTCTTATGTGACTACTGGTAGAAGATCTAGACGATTACCTCAGTTTCCGGACATACAGCCTCTCCATAGGACTCTTGCCTGTCCTCATGACATGGCAACTGCCTTCTCCTTGAGTGAGTAGCTAAAGAGAGAGAAGTGAATAAGTGCACTAAAGATAGCAGCTGCAGTCATTTTATGATCTAATCTCTGGAGCAACATCCCATAACTCTATGATGTTTATTTGTTAGAAGTGAGTCCCTAAATCCAGCCTATACACAAGGGAAGCTGAACTAAGCTATACCTCTTGAGTGGACAAGTATTCAAGAATTTGTACACATAACTACAAAACCACCACAGTATGTATCTCACAAAAATTTTTATATACAGAATAGACAGTGAACACTTCAACTCTATAATAAACAAAATTCTATGAAAATGAGTAAAAGAGTTGAATAGTTACTTTTAAAGGAAGATATTCTCATGTCTGATGAACCACGTGAAAAATGCTTAACATCATTGGTAATCAGAGAAATGTAAATAAAAACCACTATATTTCTGCCAGAATGGTTAAAATTAAAAAGACTGAAAATCTTGACTAAATGCTGGCAAGGATGTAGAGCCACTGGAATGCAACATTGCTGGTGGGAATGTAAAAAGAGTATAACCACTTTGGAAGATGTTAATTTTTTAAAAGTTGAACATACAGTTAACATAAACCCTAACCATCCCACTTTGAGGTATTTACCCAAGAAAAATGAAAACATATGACAGCGTAAGTTTGTGTACATATGTGCACAGTAATTTTATTTCCTGTAGCTATAAGAACTGGAAATAATCCAAATGTCTTTCAACAGGTAATGGAGAGACAAAATGTGGTACAGCCATACAAGGGGGTACTACCCAGCTATACAAAGGAATGAGCTACTAACACATGAAGGAATCTCAAAATTATCATGCTAAGGGAAAGAATTCAGACACAAAGGAATACATCTGAATATGAGTTTAGTTATATAAAATTGTAGAACATGCAAGCTAACCAATAGAGACCAATGCAGATCAGTTTTTGCCTTGGGGTGTGGGTAGAGGGAAGAATAGAGTGCAAAGGGAACACAGAGTATCTTTTAGAGATGGTGTAAATCTTTTGTATCTTGAACATTGGAGAGTTTTCAAGAGTGCACACATCTGTCAAAACTTAATTTGTGCACCTTAAATAAATCGAGTTTTCTGAATACAAATTATAATCCCAATGAAGCTGACTTTAAAGAGGGGGGTGGAGGAGAAACTAAAAGTCGATATTTTTCACTTTTAAAACTGTCGAATGTCACTTTGTATGACTAAGTTTACCATTTGCTTAACTTGTGTGTTGGTGAGGCATTTTAATGACCTGATTAGCTGTGTTTTGGTCTGTGAAATGTGTGTATTTGGCAGAGTTGTAACCAGGCAGGAGAGGAAGAGAGGGTTTGCTGTGGTACATTAGGCCATCTCTGAGGTTCCTCCCAGTTGTTGCATAATTCTGTCTTCCGTCCCTATGTGGACAAGAGCCCAAGCCTTGTAATTCAACAGAACTGAATTCAATTCCGGCTCTGCTATTTCTAGCAGTGTGACCCTGGGCCAGTTACTAAGTTTCAGTTTCATCAGAGGTAAAATAAGGATAATGTACTTACACAGAAATGAGCTGACATATAAAACACTCAGCACACAAAGAGGAAGGTACAGAAAAGGTATATGATAAGTATTCAGCTTTTCCCCTTCTCCTTCCAGAAAACTCTTTAATAAATAAAATTTAAAATTTTGGGTTCTAAGAAAATTAGTAATTTTCAGGAGCATTAAAATGTCAGCAAAATCTGTATCTTTCGCCTATATAGTCAAAGTATAAGTGGCAAGCTGGTTAATAAAGATACATCTAAAGAGGAAAATAAAGTAAGAATTAAATATTTCTTTGTTTTAAATCAGTACTTTAAATTCCAAAGACACAAGTCTTCAAAATGCATTGAAACTGCACTGTAAGTAATTTTTTATATATAATAAAAGTATTAACACGCGTAATTTGAAAAATGGAAGCTGTAGGACAGCAGAGGATTAGGGCCTTAATCCGTGACACAATATAAGGAAAACTAAAGCACACACCCATTGCTAGGCTGAAAATAAAACAGAAATGCAGTGACATTTACACCATCCACTTAACCTCCACTGATGTTTTCAGTTAAAAAGAATCAAACTGGTAAATATTATCTATGCCTTTCCTGCTGTAAAGTAAATATGAACTGTGAGATGTTTGTATTGGAAAAGAAGTATTGTATGTAATGTGAAAATGCAGTAAAAATAAATTAAAAAGTTATCTTTCTGCCTTATTTAAAAGAGTCAAGAAAAGAAGGTAATTTGCATGTGTGTGTTTAAATTCTTCTGTTTTTATTGCAGTCTGTTGACTATTTTACTCACGAATTTGAAATGCTGATTAGGAATGTTGTTTTTTCATCTCATCAATCAGAGCATGCAGTCGGAAGCTTGTTTTTGCTGGTTGGTGCAACAGCTTATTGTTAGTTCTAGGAAGACACATTTAAACTAAGTAGTGGTAAATGTTCCTTAAAGACAAATTCAGCTTTCACCAAATAATTTAATTAAGGAAATGAATATTGAATACCTACTTTGTGCAATTTGTGATTGACTTGATGTCTCCCTGTTCTGCCTCATCTGGCACTTCTTTTTTCATGTCATTTCCTTTTCTACCTTTTCTTTTTAAATTGCATGCTCCCTGCTGGTAGGAGTTGGTGCTTACATTGCCATTGGATACCTGCACCTGTGAATGCTATATACACCAGTGGCCTTCGGTGTGCAGTGACAGCTGGCTAGAAGTCTGATTCCCTTTCATATAGATTATTTGGTATATATTGTGTCTTATGTCTTCTTATACCTCTCCTTCCCATGTATACAAGTGAGACATAACAGAAATGAATGCAGGTAGAGTTTAGGACCCTGCCTAGAGCACACAAACAGGTAGTGAATACTTGTCACCCAAGGCTCCAACTGCTTAGAATTTCCTCTGGTAAGCACAACTATAGTGGTGAATGTCAGTGAACCAGAGGCCTCTTAGTAGGTTTCAGGATGCTGTTTCTCCCTGAGTTCAGAACAGAAAAAAATGCATGTCACACTAAAGCACCTTTCCCCTTTACAGCTTTTCTAATAGAGTGAATGAAAGTTATATCCTGGACCAGTCACCTGAAACATTAAGAAAGAATTCAGCAGCTTAGCTCTACAAAGATGTAAATTTCCTCTTCTGAGGCAGAAAATGGAGTGGCAAGGCTAGAAATTTGAGCTTTGTGATGTTTGCCTCAACTTCTAAGAAACATGCCATGAGCTGGGTGCCATGGCTCATGCCTGTAATCCCAGCACTTTGGGAGACCAAAGTTGACGGATGGCTTGAGCTCAGGAGTTGGAGTTAGCCTGGGTGACATGACAAGACCTTGTCTCTACAAAAACTACAAAAAATCAGCCAGGCATCATGGTGCATGCCTGTGGTCCCAGCTACTTGGGAGGCTGAGGTGGGAGGATGGCTTGAGCACGGGAGGCAGAGGTTGCCGTGAGCTGAGATCATGCCACCACTGCACTCCAACCTAGGCGACAGAGCAAGACCCTGTCTCAAAACAAACAAAAAAAGAAACATGCAATAAACTCTGTGTAGATAGAAAGCTGAATACCTTGTTTGTCTGGGATGATTTAGGTGTGGAACTGTCTAGAAATGAGACCAGGTGACCCCCTCAGATTCTCCTAGGAGCCTTTTATTTATGAATCCTTGGCAGGACATTCCAGCTTCTCTCCAGATTGTCTCCAAACTGTCTGCCCAAATTCATGAATCTGTTTCTCTCATGTAAAATTTATATTTCTGTCAACACAGTATTTTAGTGATAGCTGTTCCTCAATTCCTTTGTCCTCTGTGTGATTTATTTATTTATTTAACAAATATGTATTGGGTACTTACTCAGTTCCAGGCACCATTCTAGGTGTTGGGAATCCAGTAATAAACAAAATGGACAAAAGTTCTTGCTTTAGGGAGTTTACATTCTAGTGGAAGAAAGGAAAAATAACTAAGATAAATAACTAAAATATAAAGTAGATTAGGTAGTGACAAATACTGAAGAGAAAATCTAAAGCAGGAAGAGGTAATATGAAATTTTAGGAGGTGGCAAGGATTGACATTTTCGATAAGGTAGCCACTGAGAGGGTGGTGTTGAGTAAAGACCTGGAGAAAGTGAGGGGTGAGCCATATGCATATTTAGGGGGAAGCATCTTAGGCAGGGGACCAGCACGTGCAAAGTCCCTGCAGTGAGAATATACTGTTTTGTCTCTGTGACTTTGCCCTCTTCACACTTCCTTCATGATCTCTTCCATGAAGACTTCAACCTCATGATGTGTGTGTGTGTGTGTGTGTGTGTGTGTATGTGTGTGTGTGAATCAGTGGAGAAATATTTATAAAGTTCTAATAACTATGCTTGGCAAATAGCAACCACTGTGTAAATTTTGGCTGGGATGATGACGATGCTGGTGGTGGTGGTGATTGTGTCCCATAGCAGATCCTAATGGAGGGAACTCAGCTGGATGTTCATTTCTTGAAACTGTTAGAACTGATCAGTTACTCTGGATAGAAAAGAGAAGTTATTTCTCAAATTCTTGCTATGACCTTCACAGAGTATTGGCAGTGAGGTTTTCAGCGAGTTTCCTGAACTAGGTCCCCCCATATCTAGAAGCAAGTTGGGCTTTCTCAAAAGGCAATACAAATGATTACTTGACTATCTTCTGTTTCAGGGTTCTCAAACATTGGAGTGCATAAAAAACACCTGAGGGTTTGTTGAAACATAGATTTCTGCATTCCACCTCTAGAATTTGTGATTTAATAGATCCCAGGTAGGGTCCAAGAATTTGCTCTTTTAATATGTTTGAGGGTGCAGCTGATGCTGCTGGTCCTGTCTGGGGTCCACACTTGGAGAACTCCTGCCCTGTTACGTGCCCTACTACCTTGCATTAAAGAAAGTGAATAAGACCCAGTGTTCCTGGCTTCTTGCTGCCTCCCAGACCGTCTGTTGAACAACCCCTGATTTCCTCACTGTTTTAGATGCACTGACTCTGCAGCCTCCCAGGGTGTGTGTGCTGCATGGATCTCTTTCCATCCGTATAACTCATCCATATAACTACGAATTTGAACCAAATCCCCAGGCCTACTGAATAAGAAATCAGAGTTAAGGCCCCCATGGGAGAGGTGAGGACATCAGAAGCCAATCACCTGTGATCCTGCCATTCCTTTCTCTATTGCCCTAGAATCACATGTTGGCGAAGTGTCTATAACTCTGTGAAGAAAACAGGCAACTCTCTCTGACATTTTCAGTTGTGATTTTGATTTTCCATCCTGTAGTTAGCTAGTTTAAAGAGGCACAAACCAAAGGTTGTCACCATCACTAGTTAATCTTTGCAGTGATTAACTAATTAACATAATGATTGCAAAATGAACTATTTTCACAACTCAGTGATTCTGGTAACTGCAGTCAGCTTGAGTATCATGTGTGTGTGTGTGTGTGTGTGTGTGTGTGTGATTCTCTAACTCTGATTTCCAGGATTGGCTCCTGCCACTTGGCACACTAGCCGACTGCACCTGTCTGCAACATTGGGCAACAGGAGAAGTCCTGGAATAAAAGCCTGATGAAAATGACTGAGCAATTCTTAGAATGAGATAGAGAAGAAATGTAAGGCATTTGGGGTTGGCAGGCAGGCTCCCTACCAGTTTTGAGAAGGGGCAGGTAGGATTTCAATGGCATTTTACATAACCACCCTCCAAAGGGACAGAATGTACATTTCAGTGGCAGAAAAAGAAAACCACTCTGTTCTACTGTGGTTGTTATTAATAATTTAAATGTTGCTTTATCATATTACATATTTCTGCTTACATCCAATGATTTACATAAAAATCCTTAGATACTAGATTTTTGGACTAATTTTTTTTAAAGCATAAAAGCTCTAATTGAATCCTAGCACATTTTTTTTCCATTGGGATATATTAGAATGTCTCTTTTTGAAGCTTTCAAATATATTAGAATAATAAAAATAAATATTAATCTTAGCATCATGCTGGTAATGATGGCAAGCCATCTGTATTTGGTAGTGGCAAATACTGAGTTCCTGCTGATCAGGTTATAGCACTAGGTCCTGTAGAGGTTAAAAAAAATGCTCTTGCCTTTTTACCATTTAATAAAGAAATTAAACAATTACACATTTATAATGCAAATTGAATATTTAAAATATCAGATAAGTACCAAATGTTATGGAGGTTGAGCAAAAGTAGTGCTTTTATCTGATTGGGAGGATTTGGAGGAATCCTAGGTAAGGGTACAGAGTATAGAATTTTGACAGGAGTGGCTGGAGAAGGGGCCATCTATTCTGGGGTCAAGAAAGGTGATATTTTGGGTCTGTGCAAAGTCACTGAAGGACAATTATGATGAAGCTGGTTCTTGAAATACTTCTTGTTTCCACCAGAGGCTGTCTACTGACTCCCACAGATGTCCTGGCTTAGAAGATGTGTTATACTGGGCTGGGTGCAGTGGCTCATGCCTGTAATCCAAGCACTTTGGGAGGCCAAGACAGGTGGATCACCTGAGGTTGGGAGTTTGAGAAACCTCCCAACATGGAGAAACCTTGTCTCTACTAAAAATACAAACGATTAGCCAGGCATGGTGGTGCATGCCTATAATCCCAACTACTCGGAAGGCTGAGGCAGGAGAATTGCTTGAACCCGGGAAGCGGAGGTTGTGGTGAACCGAGATAACGCCATTGCACTTCAGCCTGGGCAACAAGAGAGAAAGTTTGTCTCAAAAAACAAAAGCAAACAAACAAACAAACAAAAGATGTGTTATACCTTAGAACTCACTCTGTGTAAAATGACTGTCATATAGAGTGAGAGACTGTCACAGTGGCCAAACTTCAAGGTGTTTTCATTTCCTCCATTCTCTTGTGCCCTCCTTAAACCATTCCAAATGTCAAAGTTAGTGTTTTGGGAGGAATTGATATGTCAACTGTTAGCTTATTGAAACTGGTTGTCGTTATAATAAACATTGCTAGTGTTACAATAAACCTAGAAATACTGGGCTTCTGCCATCTCTCACAATGAGAGTCACGTAGGTGTGAAAGTGATTAAGAAAGCTTTGTATTTAGGGCTGGGAAGGCATTGGCCATTGCAAAGAAGTATAAGTGAAGGAATGTGAGGTATACAGACCATCAGGGCTGAAGCTAAAATGTTGGTGTTGCTCTTTAGAAGTAAGGTTTGTGTGGTAAGCATGCTTTATATGACCAACATTTTTGCTATGCAAACTAAAGCTTAGAAAAAGGTTTTCCTACATAATATGTGAGTGAGATCATGTCAGATGTTACTCAGGAAATTCTTTTTTCCATAAAAGTTGGAACTGAGATTGTTTCTGGCCATTCCCCATAAAGGAATGATGTGACGTAGTTTACACAAGAAACAGTTTGAGGATAACCGTCAATCCCCCCAAAACTTGTTGTTTTCATCCATATCACCAGGAAGACACTGAGCAGCACATTTCTGCCTTTAAATCAATTCCCACTAGAGTTAGAAGGCCAAACTACAGCAGGCCGAAAAGCACCTGAATGGTGGACATTGTGTCAAGAAAGTGGTAAACCTTACTCTGGGGCTGAGATAGAGGCAAGGATAAGTGTGCATTATTCAGAAAAGACTCCAATGATCAACTGGAAGAAGAGAAGTTATGGGTCATGCTTTACCATCTAAGGGTTGTGGACATTTCTCATATTTATGTAACAAAGTGTTTATATCAGTATTAGTTTTTTAATGTATCAATTTGTTTCTAATTTAAAACAAGCAAGTATAGAAATTTATTATTGACTAGTCTTGGCTACTAGATATGTCTTTAGGTGCTCTTCATGGAGGTAGGGTAAGAAACAAAAAAAAAAGGTGGGGCACTACCAGACACCAGTCTTTTCCATTAACTCTTTCTGCACTTCACTTGAAGGCTTAAATGTATTCTCTAAGCTTCATTTGATTTTTTAAATGCAAACATCCAGTGTCAGTGCTTCTTTTTTACTACCTTGATAGTGATGTTAGAAATTGTGTATCACACTGAGATGCTTTTTTTTTTTTTTGGAACAGACTAGTTTTAGAGTAGTTTTAGTTGAGTGGAAGGTACGGAGATTTCTTATATATCCACTGTCCCCACACATACAGTTTCCCCTATTATCAGCATCCCCTCTGCATCCATACACAAGGTACATTTGTTACAATTGATAAACATTCATCTTTATCACCCAAAGCTCATATTTTACATTAGGGTTCACTCCTGGTGGTGTACATCCTATAGGTTTGAACACACGCATAATGACATGTATTTGCCTTTATAGTATCACAATGAATAGTTTTACTGCCCTAAAAATCCTCTGTGCTCTGCCTTTTCATGCCTCCCTCCTCCCTAACCCCTGGCAACCACTGAATATATTACCAGCTCCATTGTTTTGTCTTTTACAAAATGTTATATAGTTGACATCTTATAGTATGTAGCCTTTTCAGATGGGTTTCTTTCACTTAGTAGTAAATATTTAAGGTTGATTGATGGCTTGATAAATCAATTGATAGATCTATGTTGATCTATAGATTCTTACATTATGACAATATTGAGTCTCCCTATCCATGAACATAGAATATCTCTCCATTTATTTAGTTCTTCTTTGATTTCTTTCATCAGAGTTTTATAGTTTCTCTCATGTGGATCTTGTAAATATTTAGTTAAATATATGCCTAAGTATTTCATTTTGGGGGGAATACACTGAATATAATTGCTTTGTCTGGTTATAGCACAGTTTATTTATTTACTTATCTACTTAAGGAAATCTTGCTTGCTTCCAAGGTTTAGCAATTATAAATAAAGCTTCTACAACCAGCCATGTGCACATTTTTCTGTGGACATAAGTTTTTAACTCTTTTGGGCAAATACCAATAAGAGTGATTGCTAGATCATGTAGTAAGAGCATGTTTAATTTTGTAAGAAATTGCCAGACTGTCTTCCAAAGTGGCTGTACCATTCTGCACTGCCACCAGCAATGAATGAGAGTACCTGTTGCTTCACATTCTCATCAGCAATTGATGTTGTCAGTGTTCTGGATTTGAGCCATTTTAATAGGTGTGTATTTGTATCTACCTCTTTTAATTTGCATTTCTCTGATAACATAAAATGTGCAGTGCCTGTTGATATGTATATTTACCATCTGTATATCTTCTTTGGTGAGGTGTCTGTTCTTGTCTTTGGCCCAGTTTTCAGTTTTTTTTGTTTGTTTGTTTTAAGAGTTTTATTGTTAAGTTTTAAGAGTTCTTTGTATATTTTGGATAACATTTCTTTATCAGATGTCAGATATATCCCTAGCAAATATTTTCTTACAGTCTGTGACTTGACTTTTTATTCTCCTGACAATGTCATTCCCAGAAAAGAACACTTTAATTTTAATCAAGTTCAGTTTATCAGTTCTTTATTTTATGGATTGTGCTTTTGGCATTGAGATACAAAGTGGTGTTTAGATAAAAAGTTATCACTAAACCCAAGGTCATCTAGATATTTTCCCACGTTATCTTCCATAAGTTTTATGGTTTTGCATTTTACATTTGTTTGTGATATGTTTTGAATTCATTTTGTGAAGGGTGTAAAGTCTGCATCTAGGTTCTTCTTCTTATTTTTTGCATAGGGATGTTCAGTTTTTCCAGCATAATTGTTAAAAAAATTATGTTTGCTACACTGTGTTGCCTTTACCCATTTGTCAAAGGTCAGTTGCCTATATTATGTGGGTCTGTGTCTGAGCTCTCTATTTTGTTCTATTGAGCTATTTGCTTATTTTTTTCTCCAGTAACACATTCTCTTTATTATTATAGACTTATAAGTCTTGAAGTCAGGTAATGTCAGTCCTTTGACTTTATTATTCTCCTTCAATATTGCATGGACTCTGCTGGATGTTTTTGTCTCTTTATATAAACTTTAGAATTAGTTTGTTCATATCCACAAAATAACTTGCTGGGAGTTTGAGATTGCTTTGAATCTGTAGATCAAGTTGGGAAGAACTGATATCTTGACAATATTGAGCCTTCCTATTCATGAACATGGAATTTATTTAGTTTTTCTTTGATTTCTTTCATCAGAGTTATGTAGTTCTTCTCATACAAATCTTGTATATATTTAGTTAAATGGATATGTAACTTTTTCAGTTTTATGAGTGCTACTACAAATGGTACTGTGTTTTAAATTTCAAATTCCACTTGTTGGTTTTTGATATATAAGAAAGTGATCATGTGTTACATTTGTGTCTTGCAACCTTGCTATAATCACCTATTAATTCCAGGAATTTTGTTAGTTGATTTTTTTTTTCAGATTTTCCACATAGATGATCATGTCATATATGAACAAAGACTGTTATACTTCTTTCTTCCTAATCAGTATGCTTTTATTTCTTTTTCTTCTCTTATTGCCCTAGCTAGAACTTCCAGTATAAAATTGAAAAGGAGTGGTGAGGGAAAATATCTTGCTTTGTTCCTGACCTTAGAGGGAAGCTTTCCTCAAAGTTTCTTAGAATTAAGTGTAATGGGAAATGTGGTTTCTTGTGGATGTTCTTTATAAAGCTGAGGCTGTTCTCCTCTATTCCATGTCTATTTTTTTAAACATAAATCAGTGTTGGATTTTGAAAAAAGTGTTTTTTTCTGCATCTATTGATATGATCATGTGATATTTTTCTTTAGTCTTTTGATGTGATGAATTGTACTAGTTGATTTTTGCATATTAAAATCAGCCTTTTATGTCTGGGATAAATCCCATTTGGTTATGATATATAATTCACTGCATACATTGTTGTGTTTGATTTGCTATTTTTTTTTTGAGGATTTTTGCATCAATCTTCATAAGAGAGTCTGTAGTATTTTTTTTTCTTGTACTGTCATTGTCTGTTTGTTATTATGGGAATGGTGGCCTCAAGAGTTAGGAAAGATATATTAGAAAAGAAGAAAGACCTAACATCAGTTATTCAAGCTATCATCTTAAGGAACTGGAAAAAGAAAAAAAACTAAATTCAAAATAAGCAGAAGAAAAGATATAACAAAAGTCATTGCATAAATAAAATTGAAAACAGAAAATCAATAAACAAAGTCAATGAAGTCAGAAGCTGTTTCTTTGAAAACATTAATAAAATTGATAAGCCTCTTTCCAGGCTAAGCAAAAAGAGAGAAAACATAAATGACTAATATCACAAATAAAAGAGGGACATATTTTCTTCTATCTTCTGAAAGAAATTTTTCAGAATTGGTTTAATTTCTTCCTTAAATGTTTGATATGCTTCACCAGTAAACCCATCTGGGTCTACTAACACTTTCTATATTGGAAAACTATTAATTATTTATTCAATTTCCTTCATAGATACTGGCCTATTCAGATAGTGTATTTCTTCTTGTGTGACTTTTGACATATTGTTTCTTTCAAGGAATTAATTCATTTAATTCAAGTTATCAAATGTATGGCCTTAACAATTATTAATAGTATTCTTTTATCATTCTTTTAATGTCTGTAGGATCTGTGGTAATGTCCCTTTTTATTTCTAATATTAGTAATCTGTATTTCTTTTTTGTTAGTTATCCTGGAAGAGGCTTGTCAATTTTGTTAATATTTTTAAAGAATCAGTTTGGGTTTATTGATTTCTTGTTTTTAATTTCATTTAGTTTATGCAATGATTTTTATTATTTATGTTTTCTGCTTATTTTCACTTTATTTTTCTCTTGTTTTTCTGGTTTCTTAAGGTAAAATCATAGATGGTTGACATTAGAATTGTCTTCTTTTAAAATATATATTAATACATTAAATGCCACAAATTTCTTTCTAAGCACAGCTTTAGCTGCATCTCATACATTTTGATGTTATGTTTTTATTTTTATTTAATTCCATTTTGTTCATTTTCTTGAGATTTCTTCATTGTCTCAGATGTCATTTAGAAGTGTGTTAATATCCAGTACTTTTGGACATTCCAACTATCTTTCCACTGTTGTTTCTAGTTTAATTCTATTTTGGTCTGAGAGCAGATATGCCGTGATTTTTATTCTTTTAAGTTTGTTAAGCTGTGTTTTATGGCCCAAAGTGTGATATATCTTGGTAAATGTTTTATGTGAGCTTGAGAAGAATCTACATTTTGCTGACATTGGATGAAGTAGTCTACAGATGTCAATTATATCCAGTGTTGTTGAGTCCAGCTATGTCTTTACTGACTTTCTGTCTGCTAGATCTGCCCATTTCTGGTAGATGAGTATTGAAGTAGATTTATTTATCCTTGCAGTTCTATCAGTTTTTGCCTTATGTATTTTGATGCTCTGATAGATATATACACAATAAGGATTGCTATTTGGAGGACATGGCCAAGATGGCAAACTGAAAGCAGCTAGTGTGCATAGCTCTCACAGAAAGGAATGGAAGCGGTGATTAAATACAGGATCTTGAACTGAAACATCCAGGTACTAGCACTGAGACTAATCAAGGAAACAACTTGACCCAAGGAGAATGGAGGAAGGCAAGGCACGACAACAGCCTACCTGGGAGTGATGTGGGGCCAAGGGAACCTCCCTTGCCCAGGGAAGCAGTAAATCAATGTGTGACACTAGGAACCCACACTTTTCCCATGGGTCTTTGCAACCTTTGGGTCAGGAGATCCCATAATGAACCCATTCCATAGGCCATCAGTCTGACATACAGAACTACATGGAGTCTTCACAGAGCAGCCATGCAGGCAGTTGTGGAGACCTAGGAGCCTTAGGTACTTGGGCTCTCTGGAATTCCCAGAGCAAAAGTAACTGCAACTCCGGCAAAGCTGGTGGTTAGACCCTGTACATACCCCTAGGAAAGAGGCTGAATCCAGGGCACTGGGCAGTGACAGTCTACAGGCCCCACTTCCACAGCACCTCACAGGATAGGACACACAGCACCTCACAGGACAGGAATTCCAGCCACTTGTAGCAGCATTGCACCTCCCTGGGATGCAGCTCCTTAGGGGAGGGGTGAGCAGCTATCTTTGCTGTTTGGGTGACTTAGCCACTCTAGCCTTTGGGCTTTGGGGAGTCTAAGCTGACAAGGGATGGAAGGGATCCCCCAGAACAGCACAGCTGCTCTACAAAAATGTGGCCAGATTGCTTTTTAAAGCAGGTCCCTGATTCTTTCCCTCATCACCAGGTGGGGCCTCCCAATTGGGGCCTCCAACTACCAGCGTTCTTTGGCTAAAAGAGATTTCTAACCTCCCTGGCATGGAGCTCCCAGAGGGAGGGGCAGGGTGCCATCTTTGCTGTTTGGGTGAAGTAGCTATTCTGGCCTTTGGGTTTTGGAATGTCTGAGGCTACCAGGGGCTGAAGCAGATCCTCAGCACAGCAGAGATGCTCTATAAAGACGTGGGCAAAGTGCTTCTTTAAGTGAGTCCCCAATTCCATTCCTTCTCACTGAGCAAGACCTCTCAACTGGGGCCTCCAAGTACCTCCTACAGATGAATTCAGGCTGGCAACATGTCTTAACCTCCCTGGGATGGAGCTCCCATCTTTGGCTGACATCTTTCCTGTTTTGCACCCTTTATTGGTGATATCTCCAGGTACTAGAAAATTTGAGGCAAGTGGGAAATGGAGCAGGTCCCCAGCATACCACAGCAGCCCTATGGAAAATTGGCAAGACTGTTATATGGGTTCCTGTTCCCACATCTCCTAACTGGGAAGGTCCTCCAGGCCTCGACCTCCAGCCACTCACTGCCAGAGCTATTGAGCTAGTAGCAACTTGGCAACTCCCTGGACAGAGCCTTCAGGGGCAACTAAAAGCCTCTCTGCCACTGACTCTGCAGGAGAACTGTCTTTGCTCCCCTTGGAGTAACAAAAGAACAAAGACCTTAAGTGCTTTATTCACACTTCCAACAAGCTGCAGTCAGCCCAAGGAGAAGAAGCCAGTCTTTCTCTCATGGGCTCCACATACCCTCCACTATTCATAATCAGACAGAAACCCCTGGCTTGGGCCCACAACACGGACCCTCCATCCTAGGCTGATTACACTAAACAATTGCTGACCTGCATCTCTCTAAAGTGGAGGCCCCAGGAGATAAGCAAGGGACTGTTGGCCCCAACCACTATGAAAGTTCCTTTCTCTGCTGCCACCAAGTTGGGGAGGGAATATAAACATTAGATTGATCACCCAGAGCTACAGTAGACAGCCTAGGAGTGCCAAACCACTGTCTACAGCCATAACTAAAGGAGGAGAGGTACCCACATTTTCAGAGCATTGAGAGGTAACACAGCTGCAACTGTAAAGAAACAGGGAAGCCACATGATCAAGAAAGTCTACCAACTGACTAATACGTTTAAGTGCCACCTACTGGAGCACACCCCAAATCCTTAACACCAAAAATATCTCACTAACATACCCACTCTGAAACCAGAGACAAGAAGTCGACTTCAAATAAAGACTCTGCACAAAGTCTTTTTCCAGTGAAAACATCCAGATAGGAAGTCTATTGACTGTACTCAATTTACACTGTAGTTAAAGGAATACCTCATGCAGAGATGAGGAAGAACCAGTGCAAGAACTCCAAATGGCCAGAATGTTGTATGTCCTCCAAATGACTGTACCAGTTCTCCAACAACAGTGCTTAACTAGGCTGAACTGGCTGGAATGACAGAAATAGAATTCAGAATATGGATAGGACTAACAGTCATCAAGTTTCAGGAGGATGGCAAAACCCAATCTAAAAAAAAATAAGCATCACAATAAAGCAGTAGAAGAGTTAAAGGATAAAATAGCTTGTATAAAAAGCAACCTAGTGGGTCTGAGAAAGCTGAATAACATAATAAAAAATATCACAATACAATCAAAAGTATTAACAGCAACATAAACCAAGCTGAGAAAAGAATCTCAGAATGTGAAGACTGGTTCTCTGGAAAAAACAAAACAGTCACAAAAATAAACAAGATAAAAATAAATGAACAAAATTTCTGAGAAGTATGGGAGTATGTAAAGAGGCCAAATCTACAAATCATAGGTATCCCTAAAAGGGAGGGGTAGAAAGCAAACAACTTGGAAAACATATTTCAGGATATCATCCATGAAAACTTCCCCAACCTTGCTAAAGAGGCCAACAGTCAAAATCAGGAACTATAGAGAACTCCTATGAGATTCTACAAAAGAAGATCATTCCCAAGACACATAATCATTAGATATTCCAAAATCAAAATGAAAGTAAGAATGGCAAAGGCAGCTAGAGAGAAAGGGCAGGTCACTTAGAAAGGGAACACCATCAGGCTAACAGAAGAGTTCTCAGCTAAAACCTTATAAGCCAGAAGAGATTCAAGGCCTATATTCAACAGTCTTAAAGAAAAGAATTTCAAATCCAGCCAACCTAAGCTTCCTAAGCAAAGAATAAGTAAGATTCTTATCAGATAAGCAAATGTTGAAAGAGTTTATTGCAACCAAACATATCTTACAAGAGATCTTGAAATGAGCAGTAAATATAGAAAGACCACTATAAGCTTATACAAAAACACACATAAACACACAGACCAGTGTAACTATAAAGCAACTGCACAAATAAGTCAACATAATAATCAGTTAACAACATATTGACAGGATCAAAACTACACATATCAATACCAATCTTGAATGTAAACAGGTAGCCCCACTTAAAAGGCAGAATGGCCAGGTGGATTAAAAAAGCAAGGCCTGATGGTATGATGTCTTCAAGAGACCTGTCTCACATGTGATGATACACATAGGCTCAAAATAAAGGAATGGAGGAAAATCTACCAGTCAAAAATGGAGTAGGAGTTGCAATCCTTATTTCAGACAAAACAGATCTCAAATCAATAAAGACCCAAAAAGATAAAGAAGGGCATTAGCTAATGGTAAAGGATTCAATTTAACAAGAAAACCTAACTGTTCAAAATATATATTCATCCAATACGGAAACACTCAGATTCATAATGCAAATACTTAGAGACCTACAAAGAGACATGGACTCCCATACAATAATAGTGGAGACTTCAACACTCCACTGACAGTATTAGACAGATCATCAAGGTAGGAAATTAACAAAGATATTCAGAACCTGAACTCAACATTGGACCAAATGGATCTGATGAGTGTCTACAGAACTCTCCACCCCAAAACAAGAGAATATACATTCTCATTCCACAAGGCATATACTCTAAAATTGAACAAATAATTGGACATAAAACAATCCTTTGCAAATGCAAAAGATAAAAATCATAACAAACACTCTTGGACCACAGTGCAATAAAAATAGAAGTCAAGACTAAGAAAATTGCTCAAAACCGTGCAGTTACATGGAAATTAAACAACATGGTCCTGAATGACTTTTGGGTAAATAATGAAATTAAGGCAGAAATGAATAAGTTCTTTGAAACTAATGAGATCAAAGATACAACATACCAGAATATCTGGGACACAGCTAAGACAGTATTGTGGGGAAATTCATAGCACTAAGTGCTCACATCAAAAAGTTAAAAAAATAAATCTCAACAACCTAACATCACAACTGAATGAATTAAAGAAGCAAGAACAAATCAACCCCAAGCTAGCAGAAGATGAGAAATATGCAAAATTAGAGCTGAACTGAAGGAAACTGAGAAACATAAAACCTTTCAAAAGATGAACAAATCCAGAAATAGGTTTTTAAAAAAATTTAATAGGCCATTTGCTAGAATAATAAAGAGGAAAGAAGAAAAGATCCAAATAAACATAATCAGAAATGATGAAGGGAATGTTACCAATGACCCCACAGAAATAAAAACAATCATCAGATTACTAAGAACAACTCTATGAAGACAAACTAGAAAACCTAGAAGATGTGGCGAAATTTCTAGACACATAGATCCTCCAAAGAATGAACCAGGAAGAAGTTGATTCCCTGAACAGACCAACAATGAGCTCTGAAATGGAATCAGTAATTAATAGCCTACCAATCAAAAAAGCCCAGAAGTTGATGGATTTACAGCTGAATTCCACCAGATGTACAAAGAAGAGCTGGTACCATATAACAGAAACTATATAAAAAAAATGAGAAGAAGGGACTTCTCCCCAACTCATTCTTTTAGTTTAGCATTGTCCTAATACCAAAACCTGGCAAAGACACAAGAAACAAAAAACAACTTCAGGCCAGAATCTTGATGAACACTGATGCAACAATCCTCAACAAAATACTTGGAAATCAAATCCAGCAACACATCAACAAGCTAATTTGCCACAGTCAAGTAGGCTTCATTCCTGGGATGCAAGGTTGGTTTGATGTATTGAAATCAATAAATGTGATTCATTACATAAACAGAACTAAAGACAAAAACCACATGATTATCTCAATATATGCAGAAAAGGCTTTTGATAAAATTCAACACCTCTTCATGTTAAAAACTTTCAATAAACTAGATATTGAAGGAACATACCTCAAAATAATAAGATCCATCTGTGACAAACCCGCAGCCAACATTATACTGAATGGGCAAAAGCTGGAAACATTCCTTTTGAAAACTGGCATGAGACAAGGATGCCCTTTCTCACTAATCCTATTCATAGTAGTATTGGAAGTTCCACCCAGAAAAATAAGGCAAGAGGAAGTAACAAAGGACATCCAAATAGAAAGACAGGAAGTCAAACTATCTGGGTTTGCAGATGACATGATTCTCTATGTGGAAAACCGTATGGTCTTGTTCCAAAACTCCTTCATCTGACAAATAACTTCAGCAAAGTTTCAGGATACAAAAATCAATGTACAAAACTCACTAGCATTCTTATGCATCAACAACAGCCAAACCAAGGGCCAAATCAGAAAGGCAGTCCCATTAAACAGTTGCCACAAAAATAATAAAGTACCTAGGAATACAGCTAACCAGGGAGGTGAAAGATCTCTACAATGAAAATTACAAAACACTGCTCAAAGAAATTAGAGGTGACACAAACAATTGGAGAAACATCCCACGCTCATGGGTAGGAAGAATGAATATCATTAAAGTGGCCATACTGCTCAAAGCAACTCATAAATTTAATGTTATTCCTATCAAACTACAAATGACATTTTTCACAGAACTAGAAACAACTATTTTAAAATTCTGTGAAACCAAAAAGAGCCCAAATAGCCAAGGCAATCCTAAGTATAAGGAGCAAAGCTGGAGTCATCATGTCACCTTATTTCAAACTATACTAAAGGGCTACAGTAACCAAAACAGCATGGTGATGGTACAAAAACAGACGTATAGACCAAGGGAACAGAATAGAAAGCCCAGAAATAAGGCTGCACACCTACAATCACCTCATCTTCAACAAAGCTAACAGAAACAAGCAATGGGGAAAAGACTGCCTATTCAACAAATGCTGCTGGAATAATTGGCTAGTCATATGCATAAGACTGAAGCTGGAACCCCTCCTTACACCACATACAAGAAGCAACTCAAGATGGATTAGACTTAAATGTAAAACCCAATACTGGAAAATCCCGGGAAGACAATCTAGGCAATACTGTCCTGGACCTAGGAATGAGCAAAGGTTTCATGACAGACACCAAAAGCAAATGCAACAAAAGAAAAATTAACAAGTGAGATCTAATTAACTTTAAGAGCTTTGCGCAGCAAAACTATCAATACAGTAAACAGACAATCTACAGAATGGGGAAAAATATTTGCAAGCTATGTATCTGTCAAAGGCCTAATATCTGACATTTTTAAGGAACTTAAACATATTTACAAGAGAAAAACAACCCCATTAAAAAGTGGACAAAGGACATGAGCAGACACTTCTCAAAAAAGACATGCATGCAGCTATCAAAAAATAACAGATGTTGGCTACATTGCAGAGAAAAGAAACACTTATACACTGTAGGTGGGAGTGTAAATTAGTTCAAGTATTGTGGAAAGTAGTATGGCAATTCCTCAAAGAGCTAAAAGCAGCACTACCATTCAGTCCAGCAATCCCATTAGTAGATATATACCCAGAGGAATGCAAATCATTCTACCTTAAAGACAAATGTAAGTAAATGTTTATTGCAGCACTATTCACAATAGAAAAGACATGCAATCAATCTAAATGCGCATCAATGACAGATTGAATAAAGAAAATGTGGTACATATACACCATGGAATACTATGCAGCTGCAAAAAGAGTGAGATCATGTCTTTTGCAGGAACATGGATGGAACTGGTGGCTATTAGCTTGAGTGAACTAACACAGCAACAAAAATCCAAATACTGCATGTTCTCACTTGTAAGTGTGAGCTCAATGATGAGACCTTATGAACACAAAGAAGGAAACAACAGACACTGGGGTCTGCTTGAGGGTAGAAGGTTGGAGGAGGGAGAGGAGCAGCAAAGATAACTATTGGGTGCTGGGTTTAATTCCTGGGTGATGAAATAATCTGTACAACAAACTTCTGTGACATGAATTTTCCTATGTAAAAATCCTTCACATGTACCCCTGAACCTAAAATAAAAGTTTAAAAAAAAGGATTGGTATTTATTTATTGGAGAACTGACCCCTTTATTTTTGTGCATTTTTTATACTCTTGATAAATTCCCTTGCTATGAAGTCTGCTCTATCTGAAGTCTTCTCTGTCTGAAATTAATATTCCCATTTTCTTTTGATTAGTAGTAGCATGGTATGTGTTTCATCATCTAATTCCTTTTAATTTATGTGTGTTTTTATTTTTGGTGAGTTTCTCATAAATAACATATAGTTGAGTTTTTATTTATTATTATTATTATTTTTTGAGACAGAGTCTTGCTCTGTTGCCCAAACTGGAGTGCAGTGGCATGATCTCAGCTCACTGCAACCTCTGTCTTGTGGATTCAAATGATTCTTCTGCCTCAGCCTCCCCTAGTAGCTGGGATTAGAGGTGTATGCCACCACACCTAGTTAATTTGTGTGTGTGTGTGTGTGTGTGTGTGTGTGTGTGTTTTTAGTAGAGGTGGGGTTTCACTATGTTGGTCAGGCTGGTGTTGAACTCCTGACCTCAAATGATCTGCCTGCCTTGGCCTCCCAAAGTATTGGGATTACAGGCATAACCCACTGCACCCAGGGAAATTTTTTTAAATTAATTAATTAATTATTGAGAGAGAGTCTCATTTTATCACCTAGAGTGCAATGGCACAATATCCACTCACTAAAACTTCTGCCTGCTTGGTTCAAGAGACTCTCATGTCTCAGCCTCCTGAATAGCTGGGATTGCAGGCATGCACCACCATACCTTGCTAATTTTTGTATTTTTAGTAGAGATGGGGTTTTGTTGTCTTGGTTAGGCTGGTCTCAAACTCCTGGCCTCAAGTGATCAGCCCGCCTTGGTCTCCCAAAGTGCTTGGATTACAGGTATGAGCCATCATGCCCAGCCATATAATTGAGTTTTTAAAATCTATCTTGACAGTATCTGTTTTTTAATTGGTGTGTTGAGATCATCAGTGTTCAACATGATTATTAATATAGTTGGATAAAAATGTATTTGTTACTGTTTTCTATTTGTTGCCTTTATTCTTTTTTCCTATTTTTTTACTTTTTTAAAAAACCAATTGTGTGTGTGTGTGTGTGTATGTGTGTGTGTTTGCGTGTTTTAACGGAGTCTTGCTCTGTCGCCCACACTGGAGTGCAGTGGTACAATCTTGGCTCACTGCAACCTCCACCTCCCAAGTTCAAGTGATTGTCATGTTGCAGCCTCCTGAGTAGCTGGGATTACAGGTCTGTGCCACGCGCCTAACTAATTTTTGTATTTTTAGTAGAGTTGAGGTTTCACCATGTTGACCAGGCTGGTCTTGAACTCTTGACCTCAGGTGATCCACCCTCCTCAGTCTCCCAAAGTGCTAGGATTACAGGCATGAGCCACCACACCTGGCCCAATTGTAGTTTTAATTGAGCATTTTGTGTGAGTCAATTTTCTCTCCCTTAGCATATCACTGATACTTTTTTTTTTGCTCTTTCACTGATTGCCCTAAAGTTAGCAGTATACATTTACAACTAACATACATCCATTTGCAAATAACACTTTACTGCTTCATGGGTAGTTCCGTACCTTATAAAAACCAAATCATCTCATTTTTCATTGCTGTCATTCATTTAACTTATGCAGAAGAATACATATATATACATATTTACATATGTAATTGAATACATTGCTGCTATTATGATTTTGAAAAAAACTAATCTGTTAGCTCAATTAAAAATAAGAAAAGTTTTTGATTTTACCTTCACTTATTCATTCATGGATGCTTTTCCTTTATGTAGATCTGAGTTTCTGGCAGATATAATTTTTTTTTCTGAGGAACTTTTAAAAGCCATTTCTTGTCAGGCAGAAGTACTGGCCACAAATCCTCTCAACCTTTTTTTTTTTCTTAGAAAGTCTTTATTTAATCTTTACTTTTGAGTGAAAATTTCATGGTATGCAGAATTCCAGGTTGGTGTTTTTTCTTCTTTTAACAATAACATTTCATACCCTCCACCTTCTTGCTTGAATGGTTTCTGAGAAGTCAGATGTAATTCTTTGCTCCTATATAGGTAAGGCATTTTTTTCCCCTCTGGTTTTGTTCAGAATTAAAAAAAATTTTTTGATATGTCATAGTTTGAATATGATATGTATATATGTTTTATTTTGGCATTTATCTTGCTTGCTGTCCCCTGAGCTTTCCATATCTGTGGTTTTGTATGTGACATTAATTTGGGGGAAATTCATAGTCATATTACATTAAATATTTCTTCTTTTCCTTCTTTTTTCTCCTCCTGGTATTTCCATTATGCATATGTTATACCTTTCTTAGTTGTCCCACAGTTCTTGAATATTCTGTTCTTTCTTTTCTTCTCAAATATTCTTTTTTCATTCGTGTTTAGTCTACACACAAGCCCATCAAAACATTATTTATTTCTATTATAGTGTTTTTTTATATGCAGCATTTCTTTTTAAATGTTTCTTAGAATTTTCATCTCTCTGCTCACATTGTCCATCTCTTTTTGCATTCTGTCTATGTTGTATATTAGAGCCCATTGAATAGCATTCTTTCTATTACAATGTTTTTTACATGTAACTTTTTTTTGAGTCTTTCATAGAATTTTCATCTCTCTGCTCACATTGTCCATCTGCTTTTGCATGCTGTCTGTGTAATTTATTAGAGGCTTAACATTTTAATCACAGTTGTTTTATTTTTAATTCAGTTTGATAGTTCCAGCATTTCTGCCATATCTAGGTTTGGTGCTGATGCTTACTCTGTTGGCTCAAACTCTGTGCATGTGCGTGTTTTTTGTTTTGTTCGTTTGTTTTTGCTTTGCTTTTTGAAATGCCTTTTAATTTTTTCTTGAAAACCACACATCATTTACTTGGTAAAAGGAAATGCTGTAAATAGACCTTTAGCAGTGTGGTGGTCTGATGTTGCAGGGAGGAAGCATTTTATAATTCTATGATTACGTCTTAGTCTTTAGTAAGCTTGTTCTTCTGGACTTTGAACTTCACAAATTCTTCTCTCCTCCCCACACTTAGGTTGGTGTATTAGTCTGTTCTCATGCTGCTATGAAGAAATACCTGACACTGTGTAATTTATAAAGACTCACAGTTCCACATAGCTGGGGAGGCCTCAGGAAACTTATAATTATGGAGGAAAGCACCTCTTCACAGGGCGGCAGGAAAGAGAATGAGTGCAAGCAGGGGAAATGCCAGATGCTTATAATAATGGTCAGATCTTGTGATACTCACTCATTATCACAAGAATAGCATGGGGGAAAACACGCCCATGATTCAGTGATCTCCACCTGATTCCGTCCTTGACATGTGGAGATTATGGGGATTGTAATTCAAGGTGAGATTTGAATGGGGACACAGAGCCAAACCATATCATTCTTCCCTTGACCCTTCCCAAATCTGGTTTCCTCACATTTCAAAACACATCATGCCCTTCCAACAGTCCCCCAAAGCCTTAACTCATTCCAGCACTAACCCAAAAGTCCAAGTCCAAAGTCTCATCTAAGCCAAGGCAAGTCCCTCCCACCTATGAGCCTGTAAAATCAAAAACAAGCTAGTTACTTCCTAGATACAAAGGGGGTACAGGTATTGGGTAAATACATGCCTTCCAAATGGGAGCAATTGGCCAAAAGAAAAGGGTTACAGGCCCCATGCAAGTCCGAAATTTTGTAAGGCAGTCATTAAACCTTAAAGTTCCAAAATGATCTCCTTTGACTCTGTCTCTCATATCCAGATCATGCTGTTGCAAGAGGTGGACACCCATGGCCTTGGGCAGCTCTGCCCCTGTGGCTTTGTAGGTTACAAGGGTACATCCCCACCCCTGGCTACTTTCACAGGCTGGTGTTGAATGTCTGTAGCTTTTCTAGGCATGCAGTTCAAGGTGTCAGTGGATCCACCATTCTGGGGTCGAGGATGGTGGCCCTCTTCTCACAGCTCCACTTGGCAGTATCCCAGTAGAGATTCTGTGGGGGCTCCAACCTCACATTTCCCTTCCATAGTGCCCTAGCAGAGGTTCTCTATGAAGGCTCTGTCCCTGCAGCAAACTTCTACCTGGACATTCAGACATTTCTGTATATCCTCTGAAATTTAGATGGAGGCATCCCAACCTCAATTCTTGACTTCTGTGCACCTGCAGGTCCAATACCACATGTAGGCTGCCAAGGCTTGGGGCTTGCACCCTCTGAAGCAATGGCCTGACCTATACCTTAGCACCTTATAGCCATGGCTGGAGCTGAAGCAGCTGGGTCACAGGGGACCATGCCCCAAGGCTGCACAGAGCAGAGGAGCCCTGGACCCAGTCCACAAAACCATTTTTCCCTCCTAGGCCTTAGAACCTGTAATGGGAGGGGTTGCTGTGAAGGTCTGTGGCATGCCCTGGAGACATTTTCCCCATTGTCACGGTGATTAACATTTGGCTCCTTGTTACCTATGTACATGCTGCAGTAGGATTGAATTTCTCCCCAGAAAATGAGTTTTTGTTTTCTATCACATTGTCAGTTGGCAAATTTTTCAAACTTTAAGGCTCTGCTTCCTCTTGAACACTTCGCTGTTTAGAAATTTCTTCTGCCAGATACCCTAAACCATCTCTTTCAAGTTTAAAGTTCCATAGATCTCTAGGGCAGGGCAAAATGCCACCAATCTCTTTGTTAAAGCATAGCAAGAGTGACCTTTACTCAAGTTCCCAGCAAGTTTCTCATCTCCATCTGAGACCACCTCAGCCTGGACATCATTGTCCATATTACTGTCAACATTTTGGTAAAAGCCATTCAACAAGTCTCTAGGAAGTTCCAAACTTTCCCACATCTTCCTGTCTTCTGAGCCCTCCAAGTCTCTAGGAAGTTCCTAACTTTCCTATATTTTCCTTTCTTCTTCCGAGCCCTCCAAACTGTTCCAACCTCTGCCTGTTACCCAGTTCCAAAGCTGCTTCCACATTTTGTGTGTTTTTATAGCAGTGCCCTACTACCTTGGTACCAATTTACTGTATTAGTTTGTTCTCACACTGCTATGAAGAAATATTGGAGACTGCTAATTTACAAAGAAGAGAGGTTTAATTGACTCACAATTCCACATGGCTGGGGAGACCTCAGGAAACTTACAATGATGGTGGAAGTCACCTCTTCACAAGGTGGCAGGAGAGAGAATGAGTGCAAGTAGGTGAAATGCCAGACCCTTATAAAACAACCAGATCTTGTGATATTCACTCATTATCATGAGAATTGCGTGGGGGAAACTGTTCCCATGATTCAGTTACCTCCACCTGGTCCCACCCATGACACATGGGGATTATGGGGATTATAGTTCAAGGTGAGCTTTGGGTGAGGACACAGTGACAAATCATATCAGCTGGACAGAATGGCTTCAGGGGGCTTGAATTGGGTATTTTCCTTCTCCCAAGTGGAAGGCTAGAGGAAGCTGAATTGGGTATTTCCCATGCTCCAGATGGAAGGCCAGAGCCAGCTGGAGTTGGTTATTTACTTTCCCAAGATCAGTTAGGTTCTGATTAAACTTAACAGCAGGTTACACTCTAATTAAATAGTTTCTCCTGAGGGCAGACCTTGTTAAGAGAGCAATGCTCTGGTATATTTTTAAAAATTACTTTTTTTTTTCTCCCTACCAGAAGTATGAGGGGATTTTTTTCTATTATTCACTCTGAGAACCTGGTAGAACTCCAGCAATTAGAAATCACCCACTGACTGGGTCCACCTGGTGTCCTCATCCTCATGGTGATGAGTGAGTGAGTTCTCACTCTATTAGTGCTCACAAGAGCCAGTTGTTAAGAACAGCCTGACATCTCCCTTTTCACTCTTACTTCCTCTCTCGTCATCTGAGCTCTGCATACACAGACTCCCCTTCACCTTTCACCATGAGTGTGAGTAGCCTGAAGCCCTTGTCAGTTGTAGCTTCCCAATCTTAAACTTTTCTTGTCATCAGAATTATGAGGCAAATAAACCTTTTTTCTTTATAAATTACCCAGCCTCAGATATTTCTTAATAGCAACACTAAACAGACTAGGAGATCTAAGAACTGTTGATGTTTCAGTTGGTTCAGCTTTTCACTTTTTGTTAGGTCAAAGTGGCACTTTCCGAGCTTCATATGTGTTGGAAGTGCTACTGCGTTTTAAAATAAATTTTATTTCAAAAGATAGATAATTCTTGAAAATAGGTAACTCTGAAACATCCTTGAAAATAGGTAACTCCGATATTTTTCAGTTGTAATTTTTTTACATCTCATAGTTAACTAGTTTAAAGGATTACAGAAAATATTTATCAACATCACTAATCTGAATAATGGATGCAAAAGTAACTATTTTGACAACTGAATGATTTTGATAACTATGTAACTCTGAAAAGCACTTTGGTCAGTGAAAGCCAGTATGGAGAGTTTGGTGAAGGAAATGTTAAACTATTTTCTAGCAGTAGAATTGTTGCTTTCTTATTATCTAGCACTTGTTCTTACATCAATTCTTTTTATATCCTAAAAAATCATAATATCTGAGTTTGGCAGTTTGTTCCAGAGAAAATAATTTAATCTGTTTTAGCCAGATAGAGTGCTGTCAATTACCCTTATTTACCTGAATTTAACAGGCATATGAAATTTAATCCCATGGGCTACACACACTACTTTCTGATATTTATTATCTTGCTGAAAAGTAAGCAGAACAACAGTTTTGCTCTTGCCCTATGATTTTAGAAATTATATCTGGTTGACAACTGGCTTGGGCGCTAGTGCATTTGGAGGTGATGTATTTGTTTAGTTGGAATGAGGGACAGAGATAGCATCATTCCCACTGTGCCTGATTTAACTTGGCTTTGGATGATATCACAGATGGGGTTGGAACTTTTCACAGTAGATTACACAAATTTAACCATTATTTCAAGATTTTATCTTTTTGTTTGAACGACTTAGCTCCAGAGATAACATTTTATAGACCCATCTCCTTCTAAACTAATGTTACTGTCATTTGGACCTATTCTGATGTCTCTCCCATAGACAATGGATTTTACTGAGTCATCCTTGGTCTGATTTTTCCTGATCCTCACTGGGTTATTTGTGAGAGAGTTGGGGCCACTAGTAAAATCTCTGATTCTTGGTTACTGATTTTGTCTGTGCAAAGCAAACCAGAACAGACAGGGATGAAGCCATTGACTGAACCTCTTACTACCATGCTGGGAAGCAGAGGCTCAGACTGTATTAGAATGATGAATGTACAGGTGGGGATTTTTGTTTTGATCCTGGTTACATCTTCAGCATTTTTGGATAGGATAAAATCTGTAAAGTAATGTTTATGGAAGTAAATAGCTGATTGATAAAACAGTCTTGGTTAACCCTTTCAACCAGATGTATGAGCATCAAGTGATAGGGCTAGGTTAGGCCATGACCCTTGAGTTCCTGATGAAAGGAAGCCAATTTTTTGTTCTTGAGATTGGGTTCATTTCCTACTTCTTATTTGACAGCAGAATATAATACCCCTGGGTCAATAGAGTCGGAGCAATTTGGAAGGTCAACTTTCAACATACTTAGAGCTAGAAGGGCCAATTTAGACAATTTAAGCAAAAAGATTATTTTCTTTGAGTATAGTCTGTCCAAGAAGACTCACATTCTGTTTATGGCTATGCTATAGTGTTTTGGCTGGCTGGCTTAGAGGTTCTGGTGTTTTCCCACCTCTCCAAAGTAAAATATTGACACAAATGAATTTAATGAGCTGATGAGGGAAGAAAAATGAATGGGATGAGATTGAGCAGATTCTGAAATTTTATAAATATCTTGGTGCTTTGGGAGGACTTGGACATGATTTGATGTCTTCTGATGGGAAGATGAAGCATTCTGGGCAGCCGATGGAACTCTCCACTTCAGATTTGCTGTCTTGTTTTCTCCTCTAGAGCTGAGGGCTATGCCCTGCCACTGGGCCACAAAGTGTCACATATGTGCCCAATGCCCAGCCAGCACTACTGGTTCTCACAAGGGCGCCTCTTCTCAGTGATGTCCTTCAAAGCTAGCTGAAACTTAGGTGTGCACCCCTTCCCTTAGGACCCAGAAAATGTTTCAGGTTGTCCTGGCTCCCCAACCAGCCCAATCTAACCCTAAACAAAAACCTGAACTTAAAAGAGGGGCAGATTTCTGTATACCAGTGGATTATGCAGTTTGTAAGGAAATTAGGAAACCCAGGTTGTCTCCCTAAATCTGCTCTGGATTTGGGCTCTCAGTTTTCAGAGTGCTGCTTAATTATGTGTTACATTGCATGGCTTATTATAAAGCTAAGTCTTATTTTCACTATGACCCTCCAGCTTAATTAATTCAAGAACTTTGAGTTCCAGCTACTAAGATTAGAGAAGGTGGTCTGAACCTCCTTGGCCTGAGCTTCCTATTTCCCTGTGAAAAGACCTCCATTAGTTTCACCCTCCAGGCACTCCTACCTGATAAAACTGAGGTAAGAGGCTGGTGAGCCAGGTGTGTCTCAGCCCCTTTATCCCTCTTTCCACAGATTCTGGTCTGCTCCTCCAAGCCGTCCACCGTAGAATGGAAGCCTGTGGTTTTCCTGGCACCGTGCATGACTAAGAAGGTCAGTGTGGCTAATTCTGAGCTTCAATATCAGGAAGCCCATAGTTCCTTCACAATGAGCCTCCTCTTGCCTCGGTAGTCTTCCTCAGTGATAAAGCTGATATTATCAATATCTGCCTTACTCTCATCTTGTCCCTCATTTGGTTTAGAACTCAGATGGGGAAAACAGATGTTTACTTTATTGGACTCCTAACCATGTGCTTGGCGGACACAGATGAATAAATACAGTATCTATTTTCAGGAAATTCATGGAGCAATGGTGGGAGGTGGATAGGTGGAAACAAGCAAAATGTTGTGTATTAGTGTAACTGGGGAAGTGGTGTAGTGGGTTCAAGAGCTCCAGTTCTGGACACATTCAACCTTAGATACATTCCCAAATGTGCCACTAAATAGATGAGTGACCCTGGGGAAGTAACTTTACCTCAGTGCCTCAGTTTTCTCATCTGTAAAATGGGAATTATAATACCCACCTCACAGATATTAAAGATTCGATGAGATGATATGTCTAAGTTGTTCAGTACAGTGCCAAGCATGAAGAAAAATCAACCTTTTGGGTGTTGTTATTATTAGAAGTGTGACATATATGCTGTGGAATCACAGGAGGGCACCTGTCTCTCCATGTGAGTGCTATTATCCAAAGAGAGGTAGAAAAGAATTCTGTCTATATCATAGAGCAATGATAAGCAAAGCAACCCCAGATTGTAGCTAATATATATTTTGGAGCATCACTCTATAGGTTCTATTTTGCTGTTCAGTCTGTCAGTTGGGTGGTAGCTACTCTCCAGCCTAGCATCAAGCACCAGACAGAGGGGCAAGCAATCACCAGGTTAGTACAGCATGAATGTATATTGGTTTATGAAAGCAGCTGCCTCCCACATGCAAGAGAAGAGTAAAATAGAAGAATAGAAGAAGAAGGAGAAGAAAAAAAGGAGGAGACAAGAGAAAGGAAGGAAAAAGAGGAAAGGAGAGGGGAGGAAAAGGAATAAAAAAGTATAGTTCAGTTCCTTCCAGTAAATATGGCTGTGTAATAGTTTACATTAATATCACCAAAGTGATCAAATTAATGCATGGACTCACAGAATAATAATTCAAAATTGATACAAGGAAGTCACATGTAGATTAGGATGGACAGAATATACATAGAAAGAGGGATATGCATAAAACATGCAGGGGAAAGCCTTCATGAAAAAATATAGAAAGGAAATAGAGAACAGTACTACCATCCTCCTTTATCTGTCAATTTCTACTAAGATACATGTAGTTTTATTCCCTTATTATGTAATTATAAAGTTCAAAGATATAGTTTCTCATCTATATCATCTCTATAAGAGACTCAGTATTTAAGAGATGACTTTTTAAATATCCAGTTCTTGCTCTTATTTTAATGTTCTGGTACTTCAACCAGTAGTTGGCTGTGTGCAGAGTTCAGGCATTGCGACTTCTTCACTGAGGCAATGCCCTTGCATTGAGGGCGATTTTCTTGGGAATGGGCCAGCTGGGAGCTAACATGCATAGAAACTGGGAGAAGAGGTGTTGGCCAGTAAAAGGGATCCAAGACAGGCAAATAAATGACATCTAACACTTCAGTTACAGTAGAATCTCCATGGTATTTCAGACTTTCTGGTTTGCTCTGTGCTGTATTTCTAGCACACAGAATACAGCTTGGTACATAGTAAGTCTTCAATAAATATTTGTTGAATGACTTAATAATCTTAGTGAACTGGTGCAATGTATATGCTAGGGGACATAATGGTGAATGAGACAGACATGGTCCCTGCCCTCGTGGAGGTATGGTTTAATGGGAATTCAGATATGAACAATTCAAATACAGTTTGATCAGTTCTGTCGCAAGAAAAGCAGAGTGGGCTAAGAACACACAGTGGAGATGCTTAAACCCCAGAATTTGGAAAGGGCAAGTACTGCAAACTTTGTGGTATGGTCAAGGGCTGTAGTTTTCATTGTAATTATTCACAGTAAGCAGAGTGCACATTGATTAAGACGGGAAAATACTTGCAAGACTGCAGAATTACTATGAAGATTCTAGTTCAGTTTTGTTTCACCCATGATTTGTGTCACAAATAGAAAGATTAAAGTGTGAACAACCTGAATCAGGACTTCTTACATCTGCCTTGTGGTCTATCTGTTGTCTCACCTTCACAATGAGAGAGTTGAACTTGAATTTCCTTCCTCAAGTCTCTGGAAGGGCCTGGGCATTGGGCTTTGCCCATTCTGTTTTTGGAAATGAGAAAATACTAGCGAGTCAACTCTTACTGCCAGACAATAAGTATTTCCTGGGATTGAAAGATTTCCTTGGACATTTGGGAATTGGCATATTTTTCCTTTAAAAGCATCAGTGTGGTATATATTAAGTGGCTTAATAGGTAGGTCCATTTTAAAAAAGAGAAAATTCCCCTGAGGGAAGCAGACAGCTACCACAGTGATGCCTCGGCTTCAGTTGGTGCTTAGTAACCCTAGTAATCAATGAATTTACTTATACGGTCTGGTCTGTCTATGGGATTCTATACTGCATGGTTGTAAACTACCTTCCCCAATTTTTTCCAATTTGTTTTTTCCAGCTGTGTGTAAGATCCCACATATTTGGGGGAGTGTGTGTGTGTGTGTGTGTGTGTGTGTGTGTGTGTATACACACATAAGCTTGTGAGTATTTGGAGAAAGGCCATAGGAGTTGACCTGGGATAGTGTCTTCAATTACAGTGTGCCTTTTTTGGAGACAGCGTCTTGCTCTGCTGCCCAGACTGGAGTACAGTGGCACAATCATAGCTCACTGCATCCTTAACCTTAAGTGATCCTCCTGACTTAGTCTCCCAAGTAGCTGAGACCACAGGTATGAACCACCAAACCCCGCTAATTTGTTTTGTACTTTCTGTAGAGACAGGGTCTCACTGTGTTGCCCAGGCTGGTCTCAACTCGTGGACTCAAACAATCCTCCTGCCTCAGCCTCCCAAAGTGCTGGATTATAGGTGTGAACCCCTGCATCCAGCCTGTCCCATGATTTTTAATGTTTGATAGTCGTGTACCTTTAGACATTTTCATAATTCACCCTTGAAAATGGTAAAAATAAGTTTTGTTGAAATATAAAAAGGCCATTGAAATGTCACAGAGTGGTTACCTAACAATAAATTATATAAGGCCTGAAGGTAGGGATGGGAGAGAGGATATTAGTCAGGAATTTCTAGTAATTTGAAGCCATGCAAAAACAACAGTGTTCTCAGGCATTATTGTGTTTGTTGCTCTCTTTTAGCAGAGCAACTTTGACGGATTTTCGCTCTTCCCAGTCTGGGCAGTCCCACTGGGCTTGTCACTTCTGCCCCCAGCTTGTGCTGCATTCATGCCCTGGATGGCTGCTCTCGATTGGCTGCTGCCTTGCCCACCCCTTGGCACAGCTGCCTTGAGGTCTGCCATGTTCAGTGGGGCCCACCGTGCTAATTTATTTTGCTGGCTTTGTGCTTGAATTTTTTCCAGATTCAGAGCTTCAATTGAAGGAATGTAATATGTCACAAAAATAGGTGGTTTGATTTGCCAAATACTAATTTTTTGTAAGGCGATAGTTCTTTAGAAGGAGATATTTCCTGAATGCTAATTAGTTATAAAATTTGTTTTACGTAAGTCTGTTGAATGTTAGAATATTTGTGAAAATAGAGGTGGGTGCATACTGTCACGGTTCATTAATAGAATGCTGACCCAAATAACAATAGGATGGTATAATGGGAGGAGTCATGGACTAGGAGGCAGGAAAAATTGGTTCTTGGTACTGCTTGGCTGTAACCTTTGGCAAGTTCTGTGACCTCCCTTGGCCTCAGTTTCTCCACAGGACTAGATAATGCATAAGGATCCTTTTAACTCAATGAGCAAAGTTCTAGGTCTGTGTAGCTGGAAAGCTTGCAAAGTCAGCAAGGGTGTATGTTTTCATTCAGGTACCTTAAACTCATCTCCTAGAACTGTGGGTCAAAATTGACCTTGTGGAAAATAAAACCAAACAATGAAGGCTCCAGCTTATCTGACACCCTAACTTAATTTTGATCAATGTTATTTTTATATGAAATAGATTACTAAGATAATAATATGCTTGGGTAAAAGGTATTGGCTCTAGACAAAGGAATTGTTTTTTTAGCTCTGCCAGTTCTTATAAGGGAAAGATGATATTTTCATCAGAAGTAGGGTACAGTCTCCCTTGGGAGAGCTCAATGCCATATAAGCCAACACATATATTGCTCTAGGGCTTCAAAAATTGTATGCTGGAGATAATCAGAAATACGCACATATTTCTTTTTTCTTAAGCAACATCCAACTTGTCATATTTGAATTGTTTTCCTTTTTGGAGGAGGGATGTGCAATACTGAATAAGGAGAGAAATACTTTTCTAGGAAGCATTTTTTTTTAGTGTTTTGTTTTGGGTTTTTTGCAGGAAAGAAACCACTTTTGAGGCACAGTTGTCATAAAATGTCGTTTGTAGTATGAACCAAATATAGAAACTCTGTCCCTTTGCAGATAAAACTGCCTCTTAAGTGATGGCCAGTCAGGCTTACTGGATGACTCAGTACAGTGAAAGACAATCATTAGGCCTGTTAGTTGTTACTAGCACTAAGCAGAATAAACAGAAAACAGACAAAATAGGATCAAGTAGAATTGTCATTTTTTTTTTTGCCTTTCAGAGTCATTAAAGGGAAGAACGAGGGCTGAGTGGTTAGAGCAGGTTAGTTGTTTGAGTTATTCCATCCATCTGAAATTAAAGTGACCTTCATAACCTCCTTGCCTTTCCAACCTTCTGGGCCGCTTCACTGAGAGTGTCCGGGACTCAGCTGATCTGCAGCAGGGAAACCACGCCCAATCCGTGGCTACTCCTATACTTGGGCTTAAACTGGACATAAGGCCGTTTCATACCATTTCAGATATTTGTCTTTTGTCTTTGCAACATGATAAATATGATTAAAATAATACAATTAATTATTAGTATTGTAGCTTATTGAATGAAAAAAGTGAGCCTCGCTGCTTTTTCAGCTATTCTTTTGGACACAGCTACTACAAGAAGAGACAATACCGGCAAGCCAGGGGTTAAGGTACTAAAAGGAGGGAGCAATTTTCTCTCACCTCATGACGTGGAAAAGACTCAATAATGGATTTTACTTCCCTCCTCGATGTATTAGATTTTACGGGAAATTTAACATGGTATGTCCTTTGTATCAAATCACAGAATGAGACCATTTCTCTTTGAGGAAATCCTATACACTAAAAAGGAATTTAGCAATTACCAGGGTAAAATTCACACAAGCAAAAGTTTTATTACTTTACAAAAGGTTCTTTTAGTGAGCCAATCCCAGTGCTTTAAGAAGAACATGTTAAGTGAGAAGCATAAGCCTGTTTCCTGAGTAATGACTGCAGTTAAATTGACACACACATAGCCAAATGTTCTTTGTGCCTGGCAGGACCCAGAAGAAATCACCTAATTTATAATTATAATGCCTATGTGCACTGGCATCAAAATTTCCATCCCACTTGGATACAAAATTGTACTTTAGTGCTCAGAAAGTTTTTTTTTTTTCTTGACCACCTCTATGCCTTTGGATAAGAGACTCTTGTGGGTAACACCTTTTTATTTATGAGAAAAACATTTGCAAATCTTTTATTTTTTGTTTAATTTAGTTTTTACCAGAAAATAAGGGGCAGTGTACGGCATATTCACAGAGACTAAATTAACTAATAGGGTTTAACTGTGGCTTGAGTGTTCTGAGGAAATGTTTAGGAAACGAACTTATAAACAGAAGGCCAGTGTTCAGGGTCCCTAGAGAAATAATGATGGGTCCTGCTCACTAAACATTTTGTGCCTCAAAGCAGGCCAAAGGTGGGAGAAGAGGGAAAGAAAGCAACTAAGTGTGTGAAGTTGGAGTGGTGTTTTTACCAATGGGTGTGCTCAGGATTTTTGTAAACAATGATATGTGCAAGTCATTATTTAGAACAATTTATGAAAGCATATAATAAACATATTTGTGGATGATTGGGATTGGCTATTAAGGAAAATACAGAGCTGGTTTTCCAAATGGCTTGCAGACTGCCAAACTCTAGAATGCTGGTTGCAAGCTGCTTACAAGAGCTACTGCCTAATCGGAGCTCTGTGTATCTCTGAGCTTACAACCCTGGGGGACTTAAAAAAAAACAAAACTGTTGTTAGGACCTTCTATTTTGAACAAATGGGCTATTAAGAACAAAAGTAGAAGTGTCTCTTGCACAAGAAAGAGAATACTTAGCTTAGAAAACCTGAACACACTTAAAAAAATACTAAAAGGCTTTTATTTTTATGTTTTACTTTTGTATTACGCATCTATATCATCTCCCACCTAAAGTGATCAGGAAGGAGCCTAAAGAATCATGATAATTTTTAAATAACAAATATTCTAACTTTTGTTTATTCTGTGCTCAGGAAGCAGAGAGAACAAAAATGTGGTTTCTGTATTTTGTCTTCTCCACACTCTTTGCTCTGTGACTTCCTTTCTATTTCCTTATTTAGTCTGAATTTTAATATGTAGTATCCAAGTGGGCTCATAATGCTCATTTCCTTTCAATGAGATTTTGCAGTAAATATACTGACTCCACTGTTTACAGGAAATTACCTGGTTGGTGAGCACATGTAGAACTTCACCTCCATCTATAACCCGGGAATCTGCCTGTCACCATGGCAGGATCCGCCTCCTTGGCTGACAGGCTCGGTCTCTCTGTTTTTGCATTCACATTAAACACACAGAAGCAACATTTTACATTTTAGAAGACATTAATTGAACAATTGATATGTCATTTTCTTTCTTGCAAAAATAGATTATAACTATTGTTTAGAATAGAAAACTAGTAGAAAAAATTTTGAAATGATAATAACGTAGAAACATTTAAAAATAGAGAAGACAAAACAGTCACAGAGAGAAGATAAGAGTAGTTTCACAGTTTGCCTGGGAAGGGGGTGGGTCTTGGGAGGAAGTCTTTAGAAGAAATATTGCTGCCAAAGAGACTCCTTAAAAAAAGAGCTCACCAAGGCTTAAAAATGAGAGAGAGAGAGAGAGAGAGAGAGAGAGAGAGAGAGAGCGCAAGAGAGAGAATACTCCACCCATTTGCAAGGAGGCAGATACTAACTTGCCCTGAGAATCAAGACAGCCTTGTTTGTACAGAATAAGCACAAATACTTCTCCTGTAAAGATATTTTCTAGGACAAATTTTTTTAAAGGCAAAATGTTAAGATAGTATATGTCTCAACAGTTTCTAAACACAAGCAGGAAATGATCACAGACTCATCAGTTTCTGCCCCTCTATAATCATTATGAACATCCCCTTTCACTCTCAAAAATGCCTCCAACTGCATAATAAATTATATGGTCGTGCTGATCAGGAGGAGCATTTGGAAACAGGACCTTTATTGAATTAAGTGTTACATCATAGAATTCTATCTTTGCTGTTAAAGATTTTGTAATCTCAAGCAGAAAATTGTGAAATAATATTCAATGTAGAGAGACGGTGAATGCTTCTGTCTTGTGTTGAAGAAGTATGCAAGCGGTGGCCTCAAGTTCTCATTTCTGACTTCCTTTTTTGGTAATGCCAGCAGGAGCATCTCCAAGAAGTTTAATCTTCCTTTGTACAGGGTTAAGAAAGAAACAAGGACAAGCCTTTATCTGACATATGTGCAGACATATCTTTCATATGAGCAAGGCAAATACAACTCACTTGTATTTTCCTGCTAAACGTATACAATAGGCTGCCAGTATGTTTCAGTCTCAGGAAATCAGGAAAAACACCAAGGGAGGTCTCTGATCATCTGACTAAGCCTAGAACCTTTCATCTTTAGAAATTCAGGGGAGAGATCGTTATCTTTCTGTGGCTGTTGCAGCAATGATGATATACACATGTAAATACTAATGTTGCCACCTAACCACAGTATTGAAATAGAATTCTTTTCTTAGAGCCCTGGACTGTTTAGTCACCCTGAGAGAGTGTCCCTCTCTCAAATGCTCCCTCTGCAACAGTGAGAGTGTGATGTCAACAAATGCAATTCAACAATCTGTCCAGGAGGGAAAAGCCAGGAGCTCCGATACTGACTGCTGTATTGATCTCCTTCAGTCTGATTCTAAGTTTCTTGCTAGTTCAGTGTCTCCTAGTGGTAACTTGCCTCATCTGTGAACAAGCTGGTCACAGGAAATAGACTGGGAGACCCGTATAAGTCATGATCTCTTTCATTAGTGTTTTATAATGAACACAGATTCTTAGGACCTACTAAGTGCCAGGTAGTATGTCTTTTCATTAACCCTCTCAGTAGGAGATTAGCAACATCTAAAACAAAAAAAACCCAGAGGTTCTTATGTACAGAGATAAGAAAAGGGAGGTTCAAGGAGTCTAGGTGGCATAACCAAAGCTTGGTATGTTGTGAGAGTCAGAGCCAGGATTTGAAACTAGAATGTTTGACCCTTAGTTCTAATGTTGTTGTTGTATTTGTTGACTTGTACATTTTCTGGATACAAATGCAGCATAGTGGCAATTGGGGAAGGAGACTCAAGATCACCGCATCTCTTCTGCTTCACCTTGGCTGCCTCTGACCTTTCTGACTCTGTGAGGGCTGGGAGGGCACAGGGTAGAATGAACAAAGAACTGGTCTAATTTGGACGCTCCTAAGTTTACATTCTCACTCCACTACTCCACCATTCACTCAGTAAATATCTGTGGAGTACCAACCATACGCTAGGCCCCAGAGACACAGTGATACAGAACCCAGAAAATATTCTTCATCGTGTTTTTCATTCTTTCTGACTCGTAGTTCTGTCACCTCTAAAACAGAGGTGGATATACCACTGAATATTTGTGGAAGGTGAAATTAAAAGTTATCTGACATGTTATGAAAAGAAAGATAGCTGGTCATTGAGGGCAAAATGGTAATACTGATGGCGCAGTGCAAGGCAGTTTTTGCAAGCTGAAGACAACTGATTGGTTCAATATTCTTAGAACCCTCTTTTGAGCTGTCTGTCTGCAGATATAACAAAATCTGTGTACCATCACATATTTTACTTAGCCAAGTCCTGCATTCTCTTTGTGACATTAAAGGAATGATTTGTCTCTTCATCCACTTCAAGCTATGGAGGTGACAGTTTTTAATTGTGGAGTTGGGTGTCAATGGAAAAACTCGTCTCTTTCCCAGCCAAAGGTTGGTGTCTAGATATTTGAGATGATGTCTTTTGAGGAATATATTTAAAAGACTGAATGTAACATATAGGGTCAAGCCCTACAGGGTTGTGGGGTGTCCCTTGTCGCTGTGCTGAGGCGTAGGATCCGAGAAATAAAGAGACAAGATACGAAAGGACTGAAAAAGACAGTGGGGCTCGGGGGCCACGCTACTTACAAGCAGAGACAGGTGAGGCTCCGAACGTACAGAAGCGTCTGTATTTATTGGGTATAGGTTAGGGGGCAAGTCATCTTAAGAACAGTGATAGGGTCAAGACAATCACGTGTGCGTTAAGCAAAGGGATCCACCCCCATTAGGTCACCGAGGCAAGGAGGTAGGCCGGGCACAGTGGAGAGGGTGCAGTGTGCAACATCTCTTATCTAGGGGCAGGCTACTTCTAAGGAATGCTATAGGAGGATGCTTTGATTCAGCACAGTAGCAACAGAGCTGACAGGTTCTACAGCCACCTGCTGGTAGCTTCCAGTGATTTCTATAGGAGGATGCTTTGAGTCAGTACATAGCAGCAAGGCTGGCAGGGTATACAGCCACCTAGGCGCAATTATACCAGAGGGATTTTAAGCCCTGGGTCGCTCATGGGCTTGCCTTCCTGAGGCCAGCCTTCCACAAGAACTGGACGCAAGGTACCGTAACTCCTTTTGAGGAGGAGCGATTCTTGCTGTAAGTCTGCCATACAGCGGGTATCTTTATGATACTGAACGCTGCCGTCTGGACCAGCCTGTCATGTAGCGCATGCCCTTTCAGACAGAGGCACTACTGCCTGAGCCATAAATTATTGTCTTTGTATAACTTTTTCCCTTAATTCCTGTTCTGCACTATGTCTGCTCTAGACATTCCTCTGACTATAAACAAGATATGATTATATATGTATAGCTGTTTTTCTCTTAATTCATGCTCTGTACCATGTCTGCTCTAGACATTCCCCCAACTATAAACTAAGATATCATTTTATATACACAAATATATATATTTGTATATATATGTGGAAATAACTGAGTAATAAGATATTCTTCGGGCACTAATTGTGTCATAAACTAATATATGATTATATATAAAGGATTATATAAAAGAAATAACTGAGTAGTAGCACTATAAACTAAGATATTCTTCAGAAACTAATTGTGCCAGGGATCTGCTTAGCTTTCCTTCCTCGGTGCCCAGATGGGGGGTTACCCACAGTAACATGTCTTTTTGTGAGCAACATTTTATTTTATAGTGATGCTAATATCATATTTACTTAGACCTTCAGGTAGCTGAGAAGCATATTGTTCCTTAAGGAACTTTGTGTTCCTTTTTCTAATAGAGCAATTAAGAAAACTAGCTTAGGAAACTAAAAAAAAATTCACTAAATGTTAGAGCTTGAGGATAAGTTAAAGATTTTCTAATCCAACATCCTTATTTTACAGATTAGAAAACAAGTGAGATAATGTGTCTTGTTCAAGGTAATTCTTTAATTCATTCATTCAGTGAATATTGTGTGTCTTTCATGTGCTAGGTACTATTATTCTACATGTTGGGATTATAGCAGTGAGCAAAACAAACATAGTCACTGCTTTCATGGACTTTTATTCTAGTGGGAAGGGGGATATTTAATAAAAATTAAACAAATAAATATATAAAAGGTCAGGTAATGCTAAATGTTAAAACATAATCGAGCAAGGTGAGGGCTAAAGGGTGATGAAAGGGAGTTCTCTTTTACAAAGAATGTTCAGTGAAGGCGACATTTGAGCAGAGTCTCAAATGAGGTAAGGGAGTGAACCGCATGGATATCTGGAGAAAGAGCATGGCAGGCAAAGAGAACAGCAAGTGCAAAGGCCCTGAGGTGGACTCTCACTTAAAGGTCAAGGTGGCCAGAATGCAAATATGGAAGGCAAGAGGGGCAGGGAATATGATCTGAGAGCAGAGCCTGGTGGGTGTGATAAGGGCTCTGAGATTTTAGGCCCTGGAGGATTTTGAGTTGACAACAGAAATGATCTGATTTATGTTTTAGACGGATGACACATAAGCCAAGATCAGACTAGAGTACAGGACTTGTTAAGGTAGTGGCCATAAGTCTCCCCACTGTCACATGAAACACTGTATACTTGCAGCTGAAACTAAAGAGCAGATCTGGGAAATTTTTAGAAAATCTGTGTTTTTCTAATATTACCAAGATTGATGCTTTCAATCAGAGTTTAGTAAACACAAAGTAATAAAAATTATGCTTACATCTTCTTTTCTCTCTCTGAAGGAGAAATGACAACCTTTAGATACTTTAACATCCTTAATGTATTTTAACATATCTTCAACAACTTTCATGACTAAAATAAATGAGGGAAAATAAAACAATGTGCTCCTTGCTGAGAAATCACATACCTCTGACTTAGGATTTCAATGAGTGGAGAAAGAAGCTGCTCACTGAGATCATTTTGTCTGTTCTTGGACTCTGGCATGTCTTTTGCACATTGTAGGTCAAGCTGTGTTTGTTTCCAGCCAAAGTTTATCAGTTTATACTCTCTGTTGTGAGACTTAAACAGTTATTTAAGTGATTTTGAAATATGCAAAATTTAAAAGGATTCTGTACTTGTGAAGAAAGAAGTTTGACATTGTTCCTTAAAGTTGAGACTATTATTCTCCTCTTTTCATTCTTTACTTGATTCGATCAGTATTTTTCTTTCATGTAAGACAGTAAAGTTCATCAAGTTGAGCTGAGTTCAGAATTCCATTATCGTAACTGAATTGTTACTTTTCAGACATTCTCTGATGATAATAATAATAGCTGCTGTGGGTTGAGAATCACTTTAGGGCTAGACGCTTTGCATACCCTAACTCAAATCTATCCACACTCCTGCAAGATGCATGCAGTTATCCCCATTTTACAGGAAACTGAATTTCAGAGGGGTTAATTGATTAGTCCACATCTACTCAGTCAGCAAGTAGCAGAACCAATATTTGGACCCCATCTGGTGTCACAGCTGATTAGCTTTTTATCCACACATGTTATGGCTGTGATTCATGGAGAATTTTCACTAATTATGATGATTTAATGGAGTTGAGATATCTGATGTGCACTCACATTCTGCTACTTTTAAATTCTTCTTTTAGAATTAGGGAATGATGGATTTCAGGATTGGGAGAGACTTTATAGGTCTCCCTGTTGATTCTTGCCAAAGCCTTTTCAAACAATTTTTTCCTGCTATGCTTGTGCACCTCCAGTGATGTGGATGGCCTAAGGCAACATTTCCATTACTGGGCTGTTTTAAAAATTTCAAAGTTCCTCTTTATACTGAGTCAACATCAGTCTCCCTTTTAGCTTTTGAATAGAACCGAGGCAGCCATGTAATTGGAAGACAGTAATCATGCTCCCATTTCAACTTCCATAATATAATTCCTTATTTACTTGATTTTTTTCCTCACAGAATACAGTTTGAGGTCAGGTTTCCATTCTGGTTAATTTTTTCTGCACACTTTTTAGTTTGTTTCAATCTTCTTAGGTTCTGAGAAGCATTTGGAACCTAAGACTTTTTTTGTTTTGTTTTTGATTGGGGTCAGATCATGTGTCTGCCCCTGAGTGTCAGATCATGTTACTATTGACTCATGGTAAGGTGACCACTGAATCAAGCCCTGCTGTTTACCCACATTATTGCTAATAAAGTACGCTTCCTCATCCTGGGTGTGTACAACTTTTATCCTGTTAGTTAGCATTTATCTTTATTAGTAAAGTTACTTAAAAAGATTAAATCCCTTGCTCAAGATTTGAGAGTTATTTTGAATCCTAATGTCAAAGCAAATATCTCTACTTACAAGAAAATCACTTTGCTTCATGAGCACATCTTTATTTCTTTTGCATGATATCATGTATTTTCATTATGCCAATTTTTTTTTAGCATAGATAGAAATTCGTGTATGTATTATTTGAAACATTGGGTACTGGGCTTAATACTTGGGTGAGGAAAGAATCTGTACAACAAACACCCGTGACATGAATTTACTTATGTAACAAACTTTCATATGTACCCCTGAACCTAAAGTAAAAGTTAAAAAACCAGATATGTTAGCCGATCTTCATGATGGATAGACTGAATATACAGGCCTAGACACCCTCTGATTTCTGGCAGATTGGTTCGCAGCAGTTTGTTACCTTGATCTTGGCTTGCAGCAAAATGTTGAATGTGGAGGAACCTGGGATCTCAAAGGAGATGTCAAATTCTTAAAGGCCTGGCCAATGTCCCATCCCACTATGAATTTTCCTAATTTTTCAACTATTTAGAACAAGGATGGAAAAGAAGGTTTGCACAAAATGATGAAGTTCTTTTATTACCTGTATTGTGACTTAATACCAAGACAGAAATCCTGAAAAGGGCACACTGAGAACAGATACATACATTACCTAAAACTGAGGCTTAATCATTGACAAATGTAACGATTTCTGAGGCTCCAGGGTAGGCAAATGTTACTGACCTTTGTTCCAACTGATTTTTTTTTTTTCCAAAATCTGAAATAGACTTTTCTTCTTCTTCTTTTTTTTTTTTTTTTTAGTATTTGAGACAGGGTCTCTATCTGTCATTCAGGCTGGAGTGCAGTGGCATGATCATAGCTTACTGCAGCCTTGAACCCCTGGGCTCAAGAGATCCTTCCACCTCAGCCTCTGCAGTAGCTGGGACTACAGGTGCAAGCCACCATGGCCAGCTATTTTTTTTTGTAGAGACAAGTCTCACTAAGTTGCTCAGGCTGGTCTCAAATTCCTGGCCTCAAGCAATCCTCTTGCCTCAGCCTCCCAAAGTCCTGGGATTACAGGCATTTTGAACCACTGCACTGGGCCCTGTAATAAACTCTCATAACATCTCTATTTCATACTTTGGAAAGGAATATATCATAAAAAATATTGAATAGAAAGATATTTTCTGTATGCTTTATTATTACCAGAAACACATATATACATGTCTAGAGTAAAAGTCCAATAAAATTTACAAGTTTACCATTTTGTTATCTAGATATCAGCTTAAATATTGTCTAAAAACATTTTAAAATGGAAGATTTCTGAGGATTAAAAAGAAATTTGGTAAACGTTGACAGTATTTGAATTAAGCTAAGGAAAGACATTCTGTGGGTTAAAGAACTAATAGCTTGTTGTCAGGAACTTAGATTCAGAAAGTGAAATATTGTTGGCAAAAATCACAATATAAAAGATATCTTCAAGTTTATCTAATTAACCTACAATTTAAATATGTGGTTGTCCATTAGAAATAATACTTGAAATTAGATGAGAAGGAGAAAGACATTGTTTTCATTATATGTCCTTGTATATTATTTGCTTTTTAAAAAACAGTTACGTGTATATGTGATGAAAACATCATTAGATGTTTTCATTAGATATTTTCATTAAATATAGAACAAATATAAATACAAAATAATTAATGAAAACTGAAAAAAGGTTATCTATTAAACTTATAATGGGTTTTTTTATCTATTAAATTTATAATGGGTTTTTTGAGCATTCCAAAAGTGACTCTATTAAGAACTACAAAGATATATGTTTGTATTGTTTTATTTCTACACCATTACCACACAGTTTTTATTACTATAGCCTTGTAAGTATATATTTCAGTGAAATATTATATAAGTCCCCTTATTATTTTTTCTTTTTAAAAATCTCATCTATTTTTCCTGTTTCTTTTTCAGATGAAATTTGTAATTATTTTTATCAACTTCCAAAAAAGTCTTTATTTGGAGTATAATATAATTAAACACTTAAATTTTAATAATTTTAATCTGAAAGTATTGACAGCTCCATAATATAATCTACTCTCATCAAATTAAATTGAATTTGTTTATAATTCTTCTTATTTATTTCATGTTTTCAGATAATATTTTGAAGTTTGCTTCAAAAAATAGCTGCACATTCCTGTTGAGCTAATTACTATATTAGTTAGGTTATTTGTCTATAATAAAAATAATATTTTCTATTATATTTTCTGGGTTTTGTTCATATATAAGAAAGCACTTTATTTGATAAGTGATCACCTTTATTTCTTTTTTTAAATTGTACTTTAGGTTCTGGGGTACATGTGCAGATTGTGCAGGATTGTTGCATAGGTACATACATGGGAAGGTGGTTTACTACCTTCATTCCCCCACCACCTATGTCTGCTATTTCTCCCCACGTTATCCCTGTCCACCCTCCCCACTCCCTGCTGTCCCTCCCCTAGCGCCCCCCACCAGCTGACCACAATGTGTGATGCTCCCCTCCCTGTGTCCATGTGTTCTTGTTGTTCAACATCCACCTATGGGTGAGAACATGCAGTGTTTGGTTTTCTGTTCTTGTGTCAGTTTACTGAGAATGATGGTTTCCATAGTCATCCATGTTCCTATGAAGGACATGAACTCATCATTTTTTATGGCTGCATAGTATTCCATGGTGTATATGTGCCACATTTTCTTTATCCAGTCTATCGTTGATGGACATTTGGGTTGGTTCCAAGTCTTTGCTATTGTAAACAGTGCTGCAATGAATATACATGTGCATATGTCTTTATAATAGAACAACATATAATTCTTTGGGTATATACCCAGTAATGGGATTGCTGGGTCAAATGGAATTTCTATTTCTAGGTCCTTGAGGAATCACCACACTGTCTTTCATAATGGTTGCACTAATTTACAGTCCCACCAACAGTGTAAAAGTGTTCCTATTTCTCCATATCCTCTCCAGCTTCTGTTGTCTCCAGATTTTTTAATGATCGCCATTCTAACTGGTGTGAGATGCTATCTCAATATGGTTTTGATTTGTATTTCTCTAATGACCAGTGATGATAAGCATTTTTTCATATGTTTGTTGGCATCATGTATGTCTTCTTTTGAAAAGTGTCTGTTCATTTCCTTTGCCCACTTTTGAATGGGTTTGTTTGTTTTTTTCTTGTAAATCTGTTTTAGATCTTTGTAGATTCTGGATGGGTAGAATCTACCCATCTTTGTCAGATGGGTAGATTGCAAAATTTTTTTCCCATTCTGTTAGTTGCCGATTCACTCTAATGACTGTTTCTTTTGCTGTGCAGAAGCTCTGGAGTTTAATTAGATCCCATTTACCTATTTTGGCTTTTGTTGCCATTGCTTTTGGTGTTTTAGCCGTGAAGTTCTTGCCTATGCCTATGTCTTGAATGGTTTTGCCTAGGTTTTCTTCCAGGGTTTTTATGGTGTTAGGTCTTATGTTTAGATTTTTAATTCATCTGGAGTTAATTTTAGTGTAGGGTATCAGAAAGGAGTCCAGTTTCTGCTACCTTTATATATTTCTATTATAATTTTCTAGTTAATTCTCAGAAGTTTTCTAGTCCAATAACCTACTGGTAATTATAATTTGGTCTACCTTTTAATCATACTTCACAATCTTTTATTTGCAATTCAGTTTGAAAATGGAAAGTTTGTAAGTTTGGCACCAAAAGCTGACTTGAGTGGATGTGAGGCTGTTTATAGTCTTAATGATTCAACTTTGTGTGAATACTCATACATTTTAATTTAGAAGTATTACTGATTACAGAATGCTGCCCCAGTTTCACTTATTACAAGATATATAGTAAATTAACATTTCTAAAATTAGAAAACTTCTAAGTTCTGAAATACATCCAATCCCAGAGACAAATAAGGAATGTAGACTATACTACATATCTTTTTTAAAAACTTTTCTTATTGAGCTAGCTGGAATTTTTTTTCAGTGTTGAATACATAAGTGATTTTTATTCTTTTTTACTTTAATAAAAATGTAATAATCTAATGTCTTACAGTTCAGTATGATATTGACTAAAATTAAAATAGACATTCTTTAACATGATAAAAATGAATACCTTTTTAAAATAATGTAAATTTTTATAATTTTCCAACTATTTGGAACAAGTATAGAAATGGAGCTTTGCACAAAATGATGAAGTTCCTTTAGTACCTGAATTGTGATTTAATACCAAGACAGAAAATCCTGGAAAGGGCATACTGAGAACAGATACATACATTACCTAAAACTGAGGTTTAACCATTGACAAATGTAGCAATTTCTGAACCCTCAGGGTAGGCAGATGTTAGTGATCTTTGTTTCAATTGATTTTTTCCAAAATCTGGAATAGACTTTTCTTTTTCTTTTTTTAAAATTTAAGACAGGGTCTTGTTCTGTCACCCAGGCTTTGTTTATTGAGAGAAATAGATTTTTGTTTCAAATATGTATTCTGTATTTACTGAGATGATCATGTTGTTTTCTACTTTGATTTTGCCGTTTGCATCATTGGTTCTGTGTTAGTTTGTTCTTGTATTGCTATAAAGGAATACCTGAGACTGGGTAATTTATACAGAAAAGTGGTTTATTTTGGCTTACCATCCTGCAGGCTGTACGGAAAGCATGGTGCTAGCATCTGCTTCTGGTGAGACCTTAGGAAGCTTCCAATCATGGCAGAAGGTAAGGGGGAGCAGGAATATCACATGATAAGAGTTGGAGCAAGGGAGGTGCCACACCTCCCTTGGAGGGAGGAGGTGCCACACTCATTCAACTGCCAGATCTCTGTGAAATCATAGAGTGAGAACTAACTCATTATCTCAGAACAACACCAAACCCTTCATGAGGAATCTGCCCTCATGACCCGAAATACCTCCTACTAGGCCTATCTCCACCATTGGAGGCAACAGGTCAACATGAAATTGGGAGGAGACAAATATCCAAACCATATCATTCTACACCTGGCCCCTTGAATCTCATGTTCTTTTCACATTATAGAATACAATCATCCCTTCCCAATAGTCCCCCAAAGTTTTAACTCATTCCAGCATTAACGCAAAAGTTCAAGTCCCAAGTCCAAAGTCTCATCTGGAGGTGAGTTCCTTCTACCTATGAGCTTGTAAGACCAAAAACAAGTTATTCACTTCCAATATACAAAAGGGGTACAAATATTGGGTAAATATTTTCATTCAAGAAGAGAGAAATCAGCCACAAGAAAGGGGTAACAGGCCCCAAGCAAATCCAAAACCAAGCAAGAGAGTTATTAAATCATATATATATGATTTAATATACATATATTTTATTCTACCTTAGGGAGAATATACATATATTGTATTCTACCTTAGATTCTGAGGTACATGTGCAGATATATAAATATACATATATTTTATTCTACCTTAGGTTCTGGGGTACATGTGCAGATCATGCAGGATTGTTGCATAGGTACATACATGGCAAGGTGGTTTGCTGCCTCCAGCTCCCTGTCACATAGATCTGGCATAACTCCTCATATTATCCCCCCCCCAACCTCCCCACACCCTGCTGTCCCTCCCCTAGCTCCCCCAACAGACTCCAGTGTGGGATGTTCCCCTCCCTGTGTCAATATGTTCTCATAGTTCAACACCTGCCTATGTCCCTACAAAGAACATGAACTCATCATTTTTTATGGTTGCATAGTATTCCATGATGTATGTGTGCCACATTTTGTTTGTCCAGTCTATCATTGATGGGCATTTGGGTTGGTTCCAGTTCTTTGCTATTGTAAACAGTGCTGCAGTTAACATACATGTGCATGTGTCTTTATAATAGAATGACTTATAATCCTTTGGATATATACCCAGTAATGGGATTGCTGGGTCAAATGGTATTTCTATTTCTAGATCCTTGAGGAATTGCCATACTGTCTACCAAAATAATTGAACTAATTTACACTCCCACTAACGGTGTAAAAGTGTTCCTATTTCTCCATATCCTCTCTAGCATCTGTTGTCTCCAGATTATTTAATGATCATCGTTCTAAATGAGGTGGTATTTCAATGTAGTTTTGATTTGCATTTCTCTAATGACCAGTGATGATGAGCATTTTTTCATATGTTTGTTGGCCTCATATATGTCTTCTTTTGAAAAGTGTCTGTTCACATCTTTCATCCACTTTGAATCAGTTTGTTTGTTTATTTTTCTTTTAAATCTGCTTTAGTTGTTTGTAGATTCTGGATACTAGCCCTTTGTCAGAGGGGCAGATTGCAAACTTTTTTTCCATTCTGTTGGTTGCCAGTTCACTCTAATAATTGTTCCTTTTGCTGTGCAGAAACTTTTAAGTTTAATTAGATCCCGTTTGTCTATTTTGGTTTTTGCTGCCATTGCTTTTGGTGTTTTATTCATGAAGTCCTTGCCTATGCCTATGATGTCCCGAGTGGTTTTGCCTAGGTTTTCTTCTAGGGTTTTTATGGTGTTAGGTCTTAATCTTTAATCCATCTGAAGTTAATTTTAGTGTAAGGTGTCAGGAAGGGGTCCAGTTTCTGCTTTCTGCACATGGCTAGCCAGTTTACCCAACACCATTTATTAAACAGGGCATCCTTTCCCCATTGCTTGTTTTTGTCATGTTTGTCAAACATCAGATGGTTGTAGGTGTGGCATTGCCTCTAAAGCCTTTGTTCTGTTCCATTGGTCTATATTTCTGTTTTGGTACCAGTATCATGCTGTTTTGATTACTGTAGCCTTGTAGTATAGTTTGAAGTCAGGTAGCATGATGCCTCCACCTTTGTTCTTTTTGCTTAGAACTGTCTTGGCTATGCAGGCTCTCTTTTGGTTCCATATGACGTTTAAAGTGTTTTTTTCCAGTTCTGTGAAGAGGGTCATAGGTAGCTTGATGGGGATAGCATTAAATCTATAAATTACTTTGGGCATTATGGCCATTTTCACAATATTGATTCTTCCTAACCATGAGCACGGAATGTTTTTCCATCTGTTTGTGTCCTCTCTTATTTTCTTGAGCAGTGGTTTGTAGTTCTCCTTGAAGAGGTCCTTTACATCCTTTGTTAGTTGTATTCCTAGGTATTTTATTCTCTTTGTAGCAATTGTGAATGGCAGTTCGTTCTTGATTTGGCTCTCTTGAAGTCTGTTATTGGGGTATAGGAATGCTTGTGATTTCTGCACATTGGTTTTTTATCTTGAGACTTTGCTGAAGTTGCTTTTCAGTTTAAGGAGATTTTTGGCTGAGACAATGGGGTCTTCTAAATATACAATCATGTAGTATGCAAATAGAGATAATTTGATTTCATCCTTTCCTAATTGAATACTCTTTATTTCTTTTTCTTGCCTGATTGCTCTGGCTAGAGCTTCCAATACTATATTGAATAGGAGTGCTGAGATATTGGCAGAGGGTTTGTCATAAATAGCTTTTATTATTTTGAGATATGCTCCGTCGATACCTAGTTTATTGAGAGTTTTTAGCATAAAGCGCTGTTGAATTTTGTCAAAGGCCTTCGCTGCATCTATTGAGATAATCATGTGGTTTTTGTCTTTGGTTCTGTTTATGTGGTGGATTATGTTTATAGACTTGCGTGTGTTGAACCAGCCTTGCATCCCCGGGATGAAGCCTACTTGATCATGATGGATAGGTTTTTTGATGTGCTGTTGCGATCGGTTTGCCAGTATTTTATTGAAGATTTTTGCATCTATGTTCATCATGGATATTGGCCTGAGGTTTTCTTTTCTTGTTGAGTCTCTGCTGGGTTTTGGTATCAGGATGATGTTGGTCTCATAAAATAATTTGGGAAGGATTTCCTCTTTTTGGATTTTTTCGTATCAGTATGTTTCTAAGCATCCCAGGTTATTCTCATGTGCAGACAGGAGCAAGTACACTAGAATGATCTATGGTTTGTGTTTTGCTAAACCACTATAATATAGGGTTAACCAGGAAAAACAAATTACACATGAGAATGGCTGGAATAGATGCACTATGGAATTTAGGAGGGAGAGGAAAGCCAGGAGGGCTAACATCCAAGAAGAACTCTGTAGAATCAAAAGATGAGAGATTTAGATGAAATGAAACAGAAAGTATAATTAGAATGAGGTAGCTGGATATATAAGCTCTCTCAATTAAAATACTAGAGTATAAGATTTAAAAGGCAGAACAGTTTGGGAACAAAATCCAGGAGCTGGCAGTGGGTATAGGTTATCAAAGTGGAACAGAGACAAAAGTGAGTGGAGATAAGTGCTATCAAGGAAACTTATATCTATTTAACTTATATCTATTTAACTTATATTTATTTAAACAAATAAAAGTCAGACTCTATCCCATTCCCAAACCAGAACCCTCCCCTCCAGTGGCTTACCATCTCATTCAAAGTAAGAGCCAGTGGCCTCAAAATTTCCTGTTAGGCCTGATACGACCTGTCTCCATGTTACCTCCTGGACCTCACCTTCTAACTCATCTTAAGCTAGACTTGCTTCCTCACAGCCAGGTACACTCCTGTCTCAGGACATTTGTACTTGCTGTTCTCTATGTTTGGAATGCTTTCCCTCAAGATATTTGCAAGGGTAGCTCAGTGAAGGTTATCCTTATTGAAATTTATTATTTTATATTTAAAAGTTATCCCTCTCTCCCAGCATTCCCTCATCATCCTCTGCTTAAACTTTTCCAAAATGCTTTTTACCATTTATTTGCCTACAGATTAGTTGATTGTCTGCCTCACTGGCACCTTCCTGATAGTAAGCTTCTTGAGGCAGGGATTTTGTCCATTTGTTCACTGCTCCATACCTAGCAGTTATTCACAACAGTGCCTGGTACATAGGCATTCCATAAATATTTGTCAAAGTAATAAAGGAATCATAAATCCAGAATGTTGGATCAATTGTCAACAGGGGCACTAAAGTCCTCCAGGAGAAAAGGAGGACTTACGTTTGAGAGGAAACTGATAAACCAAATATTAAACATTTAGAAAAAGTGTGGGTGCATGAGGAAGACAAGAATTGACAAAAGAAAAGAGTGGGCAGTATAGATGCCATCACACTTCCAGGGAGCATTGATGTCATTTAATTTAATTTTATTTTTATTTTTATTTATTTATGTATTTTTTAAAGACGGGGCTTCACCATGTTGGTCAGGCTGGTCTTGAACTCCTGACCTCAGGTGATCCGCCCGCCTTGGCAGTTTATTTTTTTAAAAAGAAACAATGAATTTAGTTTGCATTTAATTTTGTTATATGTTGGCTTTTTTTCCTTCTTTTTCAGGATGAACATGAAAGACCTAAACATAGTTCTGGGGAAATAGGAGAGTGTGGCTATCACCCCTCAGCTCTGTAGAATGTGCAGCCCAGGAGAATGAGTGGCTTGCACTTGATTAGCTTCAAGAGAACTGATGTGTCAGTTAAGGCAAGCAGGTATCAGTGGTGTGAAAACCTGATGGCACATTAGCATTATCTGGAGTAGCTCTAAAATGCATGGAAACCCAGGTCCCTCTTCAGGCCAAATGAATCAGAATCTCTAGGGATGGGGTCCAGGTTTCAGTACCTATTAAAAAGCTCCCCAGGTGACGCTAACATGTAGCCAGCACTGTGATGTGCTGAGGTAGTTTATATTAAGCAAGGATGAAGGAAGGACCAAGGGAGTTTGTTGATATGCAACACAGATCTCAAAGGATACAGACTGAAAGCCTGAGAGAGAGGATAGGTTGTATAGAGAAAGCACAAACATGTATGAGGATGAAAATCCCCAGGAGAGGAAAGGAACTTACATTTGGGGTAGTTGCAGTGGATGGCACAAATGGAGAGACATTATGGGGAATTAAGATGTCTCAAAACACTGAGTAGATCCTATTGGGAGGAAATCATTGAAGTGAAGTTGTCCCAGAGTTAAAACCAACAGCCTGAACAACTCAGGCTTTTAGGTTACTTCTAGTCTTCTGCTCTGCAAATCCTGAGCTAGCCTACACACTCCCATGAAACCATTCTTCTGTAACTCCATAGCCTGTACTGCACTGCTGAAGGATGTTATGCAGAGCAAATTTAGGTGTGCCTTATGTATCATGCTCACATGGCAGGAGTTATTCAAAAGGTGATTAATGATTGAATGAAGTTCAAAGTCTATATCAAGGAATATGTGCCATTGAGTGTCCGACATTTGTTTTTAAAAAGGCATAATCCAGAGTCATGTCCCATGCCTTGGCAAGAAAAGTAAAGTTTAAAGAGAAATGAACCTCTTTCTTTAGTTAATCAATCAGTCAGCATTTAATACATCAGATCTTGGGTGCCCTGGGGGATACAGAGATGAGTAAGACACAGCCACTGTCCTCAAGGAGCTTAAAACCTACCTAGGGAGAAAACAAATACACTCATGTTAACTATCATCAAAACAAGGTAACATAGCTTATATGCTGAATGAGCATTTTAGACTGAACATGGCACAGGATGAGAGCTCAACTCAATTTGCTTCAGGATACTTCCCCATGTCCATAAATGGACAACATCCATCATGTTATTCAAGCCAAGAACATGGAAGTCTTCCTTAATTCCTCTCTCCTCTTAGTCCCCATATCCAGTCTAGTAGCAAGCCCTTTTGAAACATATGCTGTGTTTGCTCTTCTCTTCAGGGCCACTGTCACCTCTAGTCCAGGCCACCACCATCTCTCTTCCTGGATTACTGCCATGGCCTCCTAGCTTGTCCCTCTTTCTCTTCTTGCCACTCTTAAGTTCCGTTTTATACAGTGGCCAGAGTGATACTGTAAAACTCTGAATTACATTACCCTAATTCTACCCTTAAACACTTCAGTGGTTTCCCTCTGCTCTTAGCCTAAAAAGGGAATTCATTACCATGGCCTGCAAGGCTCTGCATGGTCTCCAACCTCATGGAGCATCACTTTCTCCCTGTTCACTCTATTTTAGTCACTTGAATGTGGAAAGCACCCACCTCAGGGTGTCTGCACGATTTGCTCTCTCTGCATGAAATACTCTTCGTTAACAGTTATTCATCTTTCAGGCCTCAGGCTAGATGTCATTTCCCCCAGAAAGGCCTTTCTTCATGCTCCCCCACCATCTCAATGAAGTCTTCCCTGCTATTGTCTGTCATACGCTGTACTTTTCCTTCACAGCACATATTATAATTTATAATTATATATGTCTGGGTTTATTTGCTTAATATTTGTCTCCTCTATTAGACCATAAGCTTCATGAGGGTAGGGATTATGTCTGTTTTACTCAAATAATATTCCAAATGTCTAGCATAGTATCTAGTGTATAGTAAGTAATCAACATGTGTCATTGGGATGAAAGGATGAAAGAATAAAGAAATAAAAGAAAGAAGTGGCATGGTCTGAGAAGGATTTTTAGAGAAGACCAAGTAGGAAAACACCACAATAAAGGCATGCAAATTTGTGTGAAAGATGTGTTCTGGGAATGGGAATAGCTCAGTGTGGCTGGAGTATGGGGTCGTTGTTTAGCAAATACTATAAACAATGTATGCTATAGTCATTAATAGTGATAGAGTTGAAAGCCTAAAACTCCAGGCTAAGAAACATGACCTTTATTTGGTAACTTCCACCATGTCTCTACTCTAGCCTGATCCCAGATATCCCCCAAAAACCCAGGGTAAGAAAGATGAACCACTCCTTCTCCTATCACCAGCCATGTCCAGGGTCCCTGCAAGATTCAGAATGAGCAATGTCTACTGTACCCAAGCACATAGTGAGAAAGTGGGAAGAAGTGGTGAGGAAGGACTTGTAAAAGTACATCCAAAGTCCTCTTGGGTCATGCAAACTTTCTGAATATTCCATAAGTATCAGGGTTCTCATCCAGCCCTTTACAACCGGAGGGCTAGAAATGTCTCTATTATTACTAGTTATTGTTAGTAATATCTCTATTAGTAGTAATTATTAGAAATATCTCTATTAGTAATATTAGATATCTAATTAATATTAGAAATAAAAAATATTATTAGAAATATCTCTATCAGTAATAATAGACGTCTATTATTACTGATAGAGATATTTCTAGCCCTCTGGTTGTAAAGGGCTGGATAATCTTCATAAGGTTATGAAGATTAAATGAGAAAAAATATATGAGGCAGTTAGCGTAGTACCTAGCACATGGTAAACACTCAATATATATTAACTGCTATTATAACTCCCCCTCTGGAAAACAGGGATAATAGTGCCTGCCTCACAGGGTTTTTGTGACGATTAAATGAGATAATACATGTAAATGCTTAGCATAGTGCCTAGGATATAATAAGCACACAATAAGTGTTAGCTATAATTATCATTATTCATAAAAGTAAAAGTAGCAGGAACAATAATATGATACAGTTCAGGTCAGAAACCATGAAGGCATGAACTAAGACAGAGACATTGGGGAATCCAGTGACGTTGTAATTTCCCTGAAATGGTCACTTTGGGGCCCCAGAGAGTTGGATTAATGTATAGAGAAAGGCCCAGCGATCAGTACACAGCCATTGGTGGGTAGGGCAGGTTGCTTCGTCACCAGGCTGAGCTAGGTGATGTCCTGGGAGGTGGCCCTCCACAAAGCAGGCCCTGTCACCAGGGCTCAATTCCCAGCCCTATTGATCAGGTAGGAATTGTCACTATGGCAGCATCTGGTTGCCTTTCTCAACGTATTATTTGCGGAGGAGACGAAGGGCTCTCTGACCATTTGTCTTGGAGGAATGTATGGCTGGTGGAGCTGACAGGGGAGGCGTGGGGAGGACAAGACAGAACTTTGTGCTTCATGGGGACAGGCTCCTGTGGGAGTCATAAAGCAGGGTCTGCTTTGTTCCCATTTTTGTCACTGTGTGAACCATTTTCAAGCTCAAGGAATCAGCTGCTTTCCACAAGCAGCCCTTGTGCAGTGCTTTTGCAAGAAGCCCCTTCAGTCTTGGGGCCTCCCCATTCAAAAAGGCCATCTCATCTACTTACCCCAAACAAGGGAAAATGGTGATAATAGTACATCACAGGCACCAGAAATATTTCCTGGGGTGGGAGCTAGGCCCATAGGTGCCTATGGCTGAAGGAAATAGACAAGCAGGGACCAAAGGACCCACAAGGTCTCTGAGGATGGCAACTGACTGATAATAGCAATAGTTTATTGAGCACTTCTGTGTACCAGGTGGTGTACTGATAACTTTGCAGGAATTACCTTATTTATTCCTCAAGAAATCCTAAAACGTTGCTACTATTATTATTCCCATCACACAATTGAAGAAACAGAGGTTTAGAGAGGCTAAATGACTGTCCAAAGTACCTGAGGCAGGATTCAAACGTCTTCATGCATTCACAACACTAATAGTTGACAAATAAACACTATCTATTGGACAGACATAGATTATATCTTTGATTCCTCACCACAACTCTGTGAGGTAAGTACTAATACTACTTTTTCCATTTTACAGAGCCAAGGCACTTAGGTGGTTAAGAAACTTTCCAAGACCACACAGCTAGCAGAAAGCAGAGCAGGGATTAAACTTAAGCAAGTGATCTTTTAACCTTTACCCTACCCTCTCTTTTGCTCCAAAACAGCTCTTTTGCCAGGGAAAACATGAAGACATTCACAGTCATATATCTTGGACCTCTTTTCTTTCAAAGTAGTCTGTTTTCAGTGAACTGATTGCTCCAAGTTTTCCACAGAGAAAGGAGAATTAGAATCATTGCAGATGGAAGAACTGAGGCCTAAACAGGCCGAGTGACTTATCTAGCTTTAGACATGGAACAGACAGTTGAGGCCTTGCAAGACTGTAGTTTCTTGGTTTCTCCTTTTCTTTTCTTTTTAATCAAGAGACAGGGTGTCACTCTGTTGCCCAGGCTGGAGGGTAGTGGCACAATCATAGCTCACTGAAGCCTCAAACTCCTGGGCTCAAGTGATCCTCCCACCTTAGCCTCCCTAGTAGCTAAGGTGCACTACAGGTATGCACCCCCATGCCCGGCTCGTCTTTAGTTTCTTGATGTCTATTGACTATCATGACCGGAAATGGCAATAAAGAGGACAGATACTGCAGAAAATCGGTGCAAGTCCTCCCTCAAGGGCTCCAATTGGAAGGGAATTTTTAGAGAAATTATAGCTAATAGAAGATCTTTCTGGGAAAGAGCCATGGAAAAGAAAACAAATGGTCTGTTTTTGTGCAGTGATGTTAAATTGCTCAATGCCCTATACTACAGTCAAATTAAAAAGTTGGGCTACTTCAAAAAGGGCATTAGGTTAGGGTTTAAGGATGGACTTGGTCCCATATATATAGTCTGGAAGTTGTAGTGCATGCTTTGGTTATGTTCATGAGTTTGAATCATATCAATCCTAGTTCAATGATTTTGTATTGGTGGATGCCAAATACCCTTTGCTGCATGCTACAAGTTTGATAATGAGAATCAGACAGGAAGAACTCGAGTGAGCTGGAAACCCAATAATCTTAGCCAACAACACTGTTGTTCACGTTATTCTGAGCCTTCCCCCTAGTTATCTTCCCCCACCCAGGCCCCCTTTAGCTGAAAACATCCAGGAAGTCACTCCCTACCTCCCAGAGGTCCTCTATACCCTTGGCATTACTCTCCTGATGGGAGTAGGAGGAGGAAAACAAAAAGTATGTTCCACATTCCCATGATTTCTGAAGCTACAATAGTCATGAGGATTTCAGGAATTTATCTCTCAATGACCGTATTTAGAGATTTACTCAGTTATCATTTCATAAGAATCAAAACTAATCTCTGAGCCCCACCCCTACAATGATACATAATAACTCTGGCAACATTGTGTTGCCATCAAAATGAACCTCCCTTTTTTTTCCTAGTGTTTATTGTTACTTCAAGGCTCATACTAGTCACACCCAAGATCTGTTGCCTCATACATTCCCCTTTGGTGTAACAGAGTCTTATTTCCATGGGGAGCCCTTAATAGTAGAATACTCTGTTTAACCATTCAGACCCCTAGACCATACAGACAGACTCACTTTGCTGCTCACCATCTAAGTGAACTTGTGCAAATCACTTAGCCACTTAGCTGCTCTGAGCCTTAGTTCCCTCCTCTGTAAAATGGAATGCTAACAGTATTAACCTAATAGAGTTGTGGAGAAAATTAAATGAGACAACACATGCAAAGAGCAGTGCAATCCCTGAACGTTTAATAAATGGAAGCTATATATAAAAAGAAACACTTGCTGTCTCTGAAAGTTTGCCTTAGAGAAGCATTTTCCTAGCTCCAACTACTCCCATAATGAAGTGAAGAGCTGAAAGCTGGAGCAGAAGGAAATAGTGGGACAAATGGGTGTACATTGGTGCTGACTCCTTTCCTTTTGGCATTTAGAAGGTAGGATGGTATCAGGAGAGTGCCTATGGCTGAAGGAAATAGGATCAGTGAGATCAAGGGGAAGTGGGAGAAACCCACTGCAACACTGTGAGCTTGACGAAGGGAAGAGGAACAAAAGTTGAAAAGGTCAAAGAAGGAATAGAAGTTTGAAATGAGATTCAAAGGAAAGCCTGGGCAAAAGCAATCTAAGTTATGGAAATCACTGTGCCCTCTCTCAGTAATGCTTCTCCTCAAGGTATTGTGCCAAAGACCTGAAATATACTCATTACTGAATGACTGGTCAGTTTGTTCCTCCAAACGCGCTCTTCTTACAAAGAACACTGTGCTCTTCATTCACCTCTGCAAAAACCAGCCCCAGGGAGCTAGGCCAAAAGCCAGCCTCCCCAAGTGCAGTTTCATATCATAGATTTCTAAGCCAGAGCTCCTAGGTGACCTGGACTTCCCCACTTTGGAAAATGGTTTCATTCCCTCAAGCCAGAAAGCACCAGGAGATCCTGCCTCCTGAAAGTTACCTCTGGAGGGTGTTCCAGTCTCCTCCCAAATCACCTAAGAACCTAGTTAACAAATAGATTTCCTGAGTCTATTCTTGGAGTTTCAGATTCAACTAGCTAAGGTGGGGCCTTCAAAATATGTTTCAAAAGTGTCCCCAAGTGATTCTGTCACAAAGCAAGCTTTGACGTTGGAGATGAGAATATCTTGTTTAAGTTGAAGGAATTACAATGTGGATCATTGATTCCTAACGATGCCCTCATTTTATATGTCAGAAACCTGAGTCTCAGAGACATTTAAGCACTAGTTCAGGGTCACACAGCTAATTAATAACAAAACCAGAACTTGAACCCTGGACTTCTGCCTCCCAATTTACTGTAAGTTCCGTTTACTAACTTTCTTTGCTTCTTTGTTAATGAGGTTTTTATTTTTGGATTAAGTACAGAGACAGACAACCCCTCCCAGTTCTAATCAGAGTTAAACAAACAATGTTACCTTTGCAGAATAATTCATTAGAAAAGAAAAACATGAGAATCTCCAATTCTACTGGAAGCACCAAGCATAATTTTAAAAAGAAAGAAGAGCTTTCCTCTTATAACTATCAAAAAGTATAAATGTATCATATGATTTATGTATAGAAACTATATTTGTGGCTATGATGTTTCAGTTTTAAATTATTTGGCAATTAAAAAGAGAAACCCTAACTTTAAAACAGGATATTCATCAGCATAACAAGTAAAACCACTTTTTTCAAGGCAGCAAAATTTAATAATTATATTATCTGGCCATCAATTCCTCTGTGAACTATGCTTACTGTAGTCCAAATCCCTAAAAGGGAGAAAAATAGACAAATATTAGATACAATCTAAAGCAATTTGCCAAATACCAAGATTTTGAGGTAAGTGGAAAGCCACAACTCATAATTGTCAGTAGTTCAAGTAATCTAAATTATTCCTTTGGGGACAATAACCTACCCATCTTCTGACAGCTCAAAAGCATCTCTGGGGTGGGCTATGTCAGTACCACCCTAGGTTAAGTAAATAATGGTAAGGACAAAGGGCATTATTAAACCTATTAAATTAGGAAGCTTCACTTCCAAGGCACCTACATATATCCCTAGAGGAGAGAAGTCGCCAAATCTTTAGCTAGCAAGTGTTAGGAGGTATGCCAGGATCCTTTTCCAGCAGTGTCCAACTCTTGGAGCATTTCTCCTTTCCAGATGTGTTCTCTATCTGTAAAATGGGTAAGCAACGACTATGACCACTTTTTCATGTTCCCCCATTGCCCTGCCACCTCCAAAGGATTTTAGGTTGCTACTGTGCTCTTCAGACAAGAAAATATTCATAAGCTGCATAAACTACCACTCAGATTTCCATCTTCTAATCCACAGACCCTACCCTTGGCCTAAAGCACACATAAAAACACCCTTGGCCATAGTTGGATACTGGCAGAAAACAGGCACAAGAAGATGAAGCAAGCCCAGGCAGAGTGGGGGGAAAAGCTATACCTGTACCTGTTTGCCACTATTCCCTTTGCAGAGGGTGACATCACTGTTTATTTCTGTTAGAATAACTTCTCACGGGAGGACCTCAAACTTGTCCTCTTTGCAGGAAGCCAAGTTAGATAGAAACTGATTCCTACTTTCCACTCAGCCTTCAGAAAGTTCTGGAACCAATCTAGCTGACCTCAGAGATCAGTGAAGATGCAGCAGTAGCTTTTTTCCAAGGGTCTTAAGATGAAATACAGCTCTAAAGTTAGTTCATCATTGCCTGCTGTTGTGGATGCTGCCAGCACAGATGACCCTAAGTGGTCATTCGTTTCACAGTGAATTTAGAGGGATCTGATGTTGGAAACTGCTTTCGACACAGTTCTAGTTGGAAATGAATTAAAGAGCATGTTTACTTAAATAATTGAAGGTGAAACATTATTCCAGGTGTTCCATGTGCAGTTAGGTATTTCTGATCCCAGCTTTTCCTGTTGTCAAATATAAATTTCAGCCTAGCATTTGATTTAAGAACCAAAACCTGAATTATCAGAAGACATCAGAAGGAGGGGAAAAATGTACTTGTGTACACTGTAGTTGGAGTGTAACTTGCCAGAAACATTTTAGAAAGCAATTTGGCAATATCCAGAAAAATATTAATTGAACAAATCTAATTGTAAGAATTTATATTAAGGAAATAATGAGCCAACAGTATATAAGATAGTGCAAGGATATCCAATTGTAGCATTGTTTGCTTATAAAGGAATAGATTGAAAATTGTGATTTTAAAAAAAATATAAACATTTCTGTACAGAAAAAGACATCCAAATCAAAGTTAAAGGACAAATGATAAACTGCTGAATATATTTGCAACATAGGGAACAGTTAAATAGTTACTATCCAAAATATTTAGAGATACTCGTTATCAGAAGCAGAAAGAACAACTCAAAAAAAAAAAAAAAAAAAGCAAAGGATATGAAATGGCAACACACAAGAAATACAGATGGCCAAAAAACACGTGAAAAGATGTTCAACCTCACTAATACTCAAAGAAATGCAAAGAGAAAAGATTTTTTTTCAGTCTTCACATTGTCTAAGATTAAAAAGATCAATAATATCTGAAATTGATGAGGAAGAGTGTGGATAAATGGCCGTTATTGATGGGAAGGTAAATTGTGATAGCCTTTCTGGGAAGCAGTTTGGCAGGGTCTATTAAAATCAAAGATGTGCAAATCAAACTCTGAACCAGCAACTTTACTACTTTGAATTTATATAACAAAATTGCTCACAGTGGTATGCAGAGATGTGTGTACAAGCAGGTACATTGCACCAATATTTAATAATGTAAAAATAATCAGAAATAATGTAAAAATTCATCAACAAGGTTGGATTAAAGATATTATATTACAATCATATAGTAGAATACTATACAGTTATTTATAAGAATAAAATCACAGGGAGGGGAACATCATACACTGGGACCTGTCTCGGGTGGGAAGCAAGGGGAGGGAGAGCATTAATACAAACACCTAATGCATGCGGGGCTTAAAACCTAGATAACAGGTTCATAGGTGCATCAAACCACCATGGCACATGTATACCTATGTAACAAACCTGCACGTTCTGCACATGTATCCCAGAACATAAAGTAAAATAATAATTAAAAAAAAGAATGAAATAACTAGATGTATACTGGCAAAAACATCTTCAGACGTATAGTTCAGTAAAAAGCATTCTGTAGAACAGCACATGGTCACATCTTTGATTATTTTATGTACATGAATATATATATGAATATTCATAAAAACATGCACAACGTGATACATACCAACCTGTGAACATGGTGGGGGATCAGTGTTGGAGAGTCAAGGAACATTCTAAATCATATCTCTATTTTTATAAGCAAGAATGAGATGTGTTCTTTTGATAATAAAAATGCTTTTGTAAACAAGAAGAAAGGCATGCTGTGGCACTCCCCAACAATGTCCAGCCCCAACTCCCAGCCTTTAAATGTGTCCTTTTCAGGGACACAGTGTTCCAGGATCTAAGACAACTTCTAATACCCAAAGCCCTGAGTTTTTGGTGTTTAGAGGTTTCACTAGAATAAGAAAGCTGGAGAGAAGTGAAAGAGTTGTCTCATTCTTTGGGAAGAGTTTTCATTTCATTTAAATATGGTATGATTGCCACCCTTTCTGGACTGACCCCCTCCCCAGTCCTCCCAAATTTCCCACCAGTCTTCCTATCTAGCTTCCCCACTTTCTTTCATAAGGTTGAAGGAAGGGGGCATGGTTAGCTCATTTCAATTCCTTTTCTATTTTTATCTGAAATTCAGGATTCTATTCCATTCTTTTATCCATAAGAAATTCTACTTTAGTCCCTTTTCCCTGTCTATTTGGCACAAAGCTCATCCCAGCATTTCCATTTCCCTCCTAGTTAAGATTGACAATTCCACCTCTGGGAATCTTTCATATTTAGGGAGCTTCTACCAGTGACCCTAGGCTGTGTCCCAATGCCAATAGTAAGCAGAGCAGGGGCTCTGGACCTACAAGGCCCTGAAATTACATGCACATGTCTTTGGATGAGAGGCCTTCTCTGGGGAGTGCGTCAATAGCTTTCATGACTTTCAAGGGGATCTTTGGCACACAACAATGGTTATTAATCAATCACCAAGGTAAAAAGGATTAGGATGATCAAATCATCCACCATGAATCTAGGGCAGAGCAGCCAGTCCTCAGGATGTTTGGCTTGGTGAATCAGATAACTATACACTCAAGAGGAATGAAGAGGGAAAGAGAGAAGCATGGTGTTTTAGGGCCTCACCAGAAACCTGTCCCTCTGCTAAAACTGCCATGTGAGAGCCCACACTGCTCAGAACTGGACATGACCTCCAAGTCCCACCCAATGAGCCAACCCTCACTCCACTGAACTACACAAGGAGGCAGCTAAATCAAATAGAAAAACACTGGGAAGCAGAAGAGGCAGAAGATCTGAGTTTCAGCTCTTAGAATAACTTCTGATCTGTCATGTGGTAGCTGTGTGCTCTTGGGCAACTCATTTCACTTCTTCCATCCTCATTTTCCACATCCAAACAGAAGGTTTACAACAGAGGAACTTCCATAGGCATTTGTAGCTCTACCATTCTATGAATGTCCCCTACTGAACAAGAATCTCCACTACGCTCTCCAGAACAAAGAATAACTTCACTCTGGCTTTACAGCATCACACAGTCTTAAAGTCACACAGTTCTCTTGTGGCTAACAGAAATTCTTCCAATTACAACTGAAGCTTGCTGCTTTCATGCAGAGAAGAGCTAGTTTGAGTACAGAACACTCTAGAACCAGTAACACGAATGTCTTGACATCAGTCTCTACCCCAAACCCAATTTGCAATTATTATCAACCATTAAGTCTCAAGAGTTCCATTCTCCTTTAAAGGCAGTTGGTAAAGAAAAAAAAAGTTCTGGGAATTAATAACAGTCAAGGGATCCAAGAAGGGTCAATAGTCACATGAATTCTATTTCCTTGACCTTTAAATTTCCTTAAAGATGGCCTCAGCTTCCCATTGACAAAATGGACCCCCCTAAAACTGTTGTTCAAGAAGTGTCTCCTATAAACAGGACTCCAGCCCAGATTGGGTGTTGAGGCCACTGGAGAGAAACCCTGCACCAGCTAGCTTCCAACATGGCCCTTTACAACTACTTCTGAAAGACGATTATTCTGAAGGATAAGAGCAACTTTCCAACTAAACTTAGTTCCTAACTCCAGGGTTCTCTAGTCAGCAGTGTATGTTCAGACTGATGGACTTTTTCTGAAGGCTATGCTGATGATACCTCTGGACCAGAAAATTAAAGACCATGCTGAAATTTTCAGAATGTCAAAGGAAATAAATCCAGAGAACTGAGTCAGCCAAGGTTGAATGAGGATAGGTCTCTGCAGTCAAAGCAGAGCAGAGAAATGGGGCAGTTTGCCCAATAACTCAGCAGAAAGACAGAATCTGGGCCTGAATTATCAGGATAATTGCCTTAATTCTTCACTTCTCTTTCATAATAATAACCTTGAGTTTACATAGAGCCTTTCTTCTAAGCAGCTCAAAATACTTACAGAGTTATTATCTTAGTTGTCATCACACCATCACATTCAGTAAGAGTGATGATTATTATCTGCCTGATTTTACAGAGTGGGGAAGGAAGGAAAGCCTGGAGGGGTAAAGCGAGTCATCCAAGCTTGCTCAGCAAGATGCCTACAGCTCCTGAACTCAGAACTCAGCGGAGAATGCTCTTGCCCAAAGAATGTTTCTCTCAACACCAGTAGAGCCAAATGCCTGTTGGAACACCAGGCTCTGTGGGCAATTCCGTCTGAAAAATGTTGCATATTTTATACTTCTGGAGAGTCACAATATTCGTTAGCCTAGTAAAGACTTTTAGAAGCCCTGCAGTAAACAAACCTGTTTATGTTTAAATAAGAATTTCCAAAACTTAACTTGACCACAAACTGTGTGTTTGTGTGTGTGTTGTGGGGGGAGTGTGTGACCTACTAACATGCTATGGAATTAGTCTTCTTTGGAACCTACATCAAAAAACACTGGTCTAGTATCTAGACAGATCTAAGCATCAACACAGCTGACAGATCAATTCCATTCCAGCCCAAGCTTTGGAGAATGTATCTTAGAGATATTGCCTGATACCTTCTGATATTGACAGCCAGTGAACAAAGGACCTTTATGTGCCCAAAGTACCCTAGGTCATCAACTCCTCTGCAGCAAGGCATTGTCCAGACTAGGAAACAAGTCGATTCAACCTCATCCACCTCTGGCATTCCTTTCAAATAAAACCCAGGGCTATTTTTGGTCTTCGTTTAAGGGGAGAGGTGCTCCGGACGCTGAGCCATGTTTTTAGAACCCACACTCTTAATTAGCAGAATTTTGTGCCCACCAGGCACTTCCAGTAGAAATAATCAGTCTCTTAGTCTCACTCCCAGTGCCATTTATCAGCCTATGAATTCAATCAGCACCAACATAACAAAACAGAAGACTCAGAATGTGCCCCTGTTCTGGCTTAATTGCATGAATATTAGAGCAGTCATTATTATATATCCATTTTAAAACTAACATACAGCACAGAAATCTTGTGCCATTGTTAATTACCAGTGACACTACTAAAAGTACCTAAAATGTAAAAATCCCTCAAGATCCTGTTCAGGTAAATTTTATTTTATATACAATTTGAATGATAAAAGATCACAGCCAATGGATTTAACATTCATTACTAGCATTTTCATATTTTCTTTTAGTATTTATTAAACATCCACAGAATGAGAGGAAATTCCTGCACTGAAGTTGGTAAATTTTTGCACAAAAAGTAAATGTAATGCAGGTGTATCAGTCTTTATCTATTCATTGACTATTGGAAAAAATTCCATTAATGGATTTTTGGTTAAAAAGAATCACCGTAAAGGTCAGAGAGGCACTGTTAATTAACATAATCTGATTATGAATCCATCTGTAAAGCAGCAAATTCTGCAATGTGAATATTGTCCATTTAGTTCATTTGCCTTGCAATCTCACATTTACATATATCAGATTTGCTTAAAGCAAAACACACTAATATTAATAAATGAGCCAGATTTTTCTTAAGACAGAGTTGTTTTTTTATATTTATAAATCTGCAATACTGGCTTTTTTTTTTTTTTTTTTTTTGGATGGGCCACCAATCATCATTCCAAACCACAGAGACCCATTCTGAGTTTGTTGAGAATTTGGCAGTCATACTTCCAAGGACTCCCTGCAATCTCACTTAATTATGACCTCTCTACCTGCATACATGCCATTCTTTCAACTTAGGATACCATTTTCCACTTAGCAACCTGGTGAATTAGTTCTTTAAGACTCAACTGAAATGTCGCCTTGCCCATGAAGCCTTTCTTGATCATAACTGCAATCCCCAACCAAGCGTACCTCCCTCATGCTCCCACACTACCCTGCTGCCCCTTGTCATACTCTACTCTAATTGTCTGTTTACACACTCTATCTTGCCCACCAGACTGTGCACTCCCTGTGAGCTGAGATGATGTTTTATTCATATCTATACTTTCAATACTTAACATTACTAACACATAGCAGGTATGCAAAAAATGTCCGCTGTTTGATTAACCAGTATCTTTAACCGTATATTTTTGGACCCTGAAAAAGAGTGCTTTATTAAAACCGCAAATAAAAATGTCAAAGAGAAGGTTTAGCAGTTTTGTTCATTTTTATTGATCTCTTCTTTCTTTGATTAAAAAAAATGGCCATACTAGTTCATACCTTATCATTCAAGAAAGAAAAAAAACACCTCTTTATCAAATTCATGACTAATACATAGGTGTATTTAAGTTTGTTCTTTACTTCGAACATAGAACCACATCTTAGCACACCACTAACTTCACCGTAGTAAGGAAGACCTGAAGATATCAGGATCCACTAATTAAAACGGGTGTGGGAAGGCACTGCAGGGATCACTGTAAGAGCTTTGGATCCTCATTGGCTGAGAGAGGAAAACCTGCTAAGAAAGTTGGGCATCTTTGGGAGAACAATAACGATATCCAGTAGGGCTTGGTCAACCTGGATCGAAATTCTGCATCCAGAAAGTCATAAGCAACAGTCCCAGCTGGGGGGATTTCCATCACTTTGAAACCATCATTATCCTTCCAATGTGGGCAGAACAGGTTGGACCTGATCCACCTGCGTGTTGCTGCAGTCTGGCTTGGCATGGGATGAGACCCAAGGACATGTAATGCCAAGAGTAGCCCAGCCCCATGGCGCAGACACACACACGCGCACACACACACGCACACCACTCCGACTCGCACTCTGAATTCCACACAAAACCTACACCATCTCCAAGACACACACCACTGCATTCCTGTGTGCATGCAGGGAGTGCCCTCTCACATTCTCTCACTTCCCTAGTCGGCCCGACCCACACCCCACATTGCCTGCGGACAGCAGCCTAGCCTGGAGCTGGAAGCTGATGAGGACTGGTTTTGTTGTATATAACAAAGCCCCAGGCACCCAAGTGCCCCACTGGATCATCTCCATCCATCCCTCCCCGCCCCCATCCCTGAGCTCCCTGAACAAGAGAAAGCTCAGCCCGGGGAAGTGGATGCAGGAGAGGGGACGCAAAGAAAGAGAGCTTTAGAGGTGGGCGGGGGCAGGAGTACCGGCAGCTTCAGTGCTCTCTCGCCATGAACCAAAAAGGACGGCGAACTGGCAAAGGGAACCAGCTTTTGCCCTCCATCTATTGATACAGCAAGACTGAAAACTGGGAAATAATCTACCCTTTCGCCCGCCCCATGCCCTCCCGGCGGCTGTTGGAGCCACAAGAGCTCCAGCAGCCCGCAACAAAGCGTCCCCCCTGCACAGACCTGTTCCAGCCTCTTCTTGGTCAGAGAGAAGAAGACCGGCAGCCGGCAGCCGAGGGTTTTGCCCTTCGCCGCTGGGCAGAAGCAGGGGATGGGAGGAGGAGCAGGAACTGGGGGAGGAAGGAGGATGAGAGGGGATAGATCACAGCCGCAGCGGCGGTGGTGGCGGCGACGGAGGTAGGAGGAGGAGGAAGAGGAGAAGGAGGCTGCGTCTGCGTTGGTGGCAGCTGCTGAGGATGCTCTGGCGAGAGGCAGGGCTGGGTGCGCGGGGTGCGGGCTCACGTGCGCCCCATGGCTCAGGGATGCGCGCGCGTCTGGGTGTGTGAAAGCATCTGGGTGTATTTTGACTGTGATTATTCCAATTACGACCTAGACTGGGAACTTGTGGTTCCTGCAGCCAGGCGGAAGTGAAACCCTTCCAGTCTCTCAAGCCTGACTGTGCGGGTCGGGGGAATGGAGGCTGGGGGAAGCGAGGACGGGGAGAAGGTGCCCGTACCCCTTCCTTCAATCTTCTTCTTTCTAGGCATTGGTAGTTTGCATCCACGCCTATCTCTGGAAACCCTATAGCCAAGGAGAAAAGAAAGAGACCAAGGACAGTTACCATCACCGTCACATTGTATTGAGTGAGCACTCACGCTGTGCTGGGCACTGTCTTGACTAGTCAGAAGACAATTTCTGTTCTCACTGGGATTGACATTTACAAGTTGGAGTGCCTGTAACTTCATACAGAATTTACATTCTACCCTTTCTCCTGTATTTCTTTCCATTGCAATATCTGTCTCTGTAACCAAGTGGCATAAAATCAATTCCGTACTTTTTAGTCAGTGTACCCAATCAACATTATTCAGGTCCCTAGCTTCACTGGTGTCAAGGGGTCGCCTAATCCTCTTGCCATTTTTCCTCTAGAGGTGGGGTTCTCAGTTTAGATGAGGGCCATGACTGGTTTACTGGAGATCAGAGGGTGGAAGGTCATCACAGATCTAGTTGGAGATCCAGTCTGGACCTGCACCACGAAAGCTAACACTTTAGGGGCGCAGGTCCATTGTCAGGGAGGTAAACTTCCCCCATGATTCAATTCTTGGTGTTTGGATCCCTGATGAAAATCTCTTTCCTACTCGATCTTTTCAGCATAGCATTTCGGTTCATCTTGCCTAATGGCTTATGCTTGTTGAGCACTTTCAGATTTACAAAGTACTTTCTAACAACAACTTCCCTACCATAGCATCTCTGTAAATTAGGCATGGAAGATATCATTATTCCTATGGTACAGATAAGAAGCTACAGTTCAGCAAGAGTAAGTGGATGTGCCTAAAATTACATGCTAATAAGTGGCAGATCCAGAACCGATCCAGGCCTTTGGATTCCCAGGCCAAAGCTCCTTTTTAAAATTATATCTTGGAAAGAAACTTCAGGTTCATCTATTTATCTCTATGTTGGAAGTAATGGTTTAGAGAAGCAAGTTGAAATTACTAACTAAAATGAGAGTTTAAAATATTTTCAGTTAAATCGATACATTCAGATGCAATCCATAAATCAGTAGACAAAAAAAAAAAAAAAATTAGCCACTTTTAGGCCTCAGACCCCAATCAGCACACGTACGTGTTCCTTTGATTCTGCTACCAGCTACTGCAAGAAAAATTTGAAATGAAGTTGCAGAAAGGACAATAAGAAAAGAGTCTGAGTTTCCCAGGGTGATAAGCTTGTAAACGATTCCCCCACAAGCTAGATCAGACTCCTCTAAGTCATGAGAATGAATCATTGTTTGCCACCCAGGGAGGACACCTATCTTTTACGTACCAGCCTGGGCAGTCCCAAGCATGTGGATATCAAACAAGAGAGGCAGGTTGGTGCAGTGGGCAAAAGCTGGACTCTGGATACAGACAGCCGTAGCTGGAAAACCTTGGAAGATGACCCAATATCAATGGCTTCCTCTGTAAAATGGGTGTAGAAGTGTGAGAATGAAATGGAGTGATGCAAGTGCTTGAGATACAGCAAGCTCAATAAAACAATAAATGTTATTATTAGACAAAAGAAAAACAGCTTCATTAATGAATCTTTCTCCATTAAAGGCAGAAATGATTTATTACCAATAGTGTCCCAACATTGAGGGAATGCAGAGGAAGTGATAGTTTTTCTCCAGGATAGGAGAGATCAAGTCCTGGTGACAGAAGATACGCATGATAAAGTAAAGATGAGAGATTTTCAACAATATTGAGCACAAACATGGAACTTAGAAGAGAACAGCGCCATAACAGGATGATGAAGAGACGACACAGGATTGGGTGATAGATTGTGACCCAGATTCTTGCCATTCATGGTTACTGTGATTGAATGGGAGGATATGCCTGTTGATGTCTCTGCAACAATATACATGTTTTACTTAAAGGGGAGTCTTGGTTCTTTTAAACAAATGCCTGTTGATCAAAATACCTAATAAAGAACTCCATTCAGAATCTATCAAAAGTACCTCAATCTGATACTCAGCCAGGGACTCCCTGTTCCAATCTGCTACCAAATAGGATCTAGTCTTGTTTGAGCCTTGCCAAGCACAGAGAGGTTGAGTCATAACAATGCTCAGAGCCAAGCTGCAGAAAAATTGTGAAGGAGGTGAAATCTGTTTCTGATACCTTTCCAGTCTCTCTGTGTTGCACCCTTTCCTTCCCACTTCTAACTTCTGGACATCAAAATCTCTACTTTCTAAGCCAGGGAAAGAGCAATGTGAGTAATGCATTCACAAAGAAGTGCCTTTACATGCTTTTCTTCTCAAAAGAAAGACTAACAGGAGGAGACAATGCTAAACTCAACAAAATGAATGGATCACTAATGATAGAAATTCAGGCATTGTGGGTGATAGAAATACTTTGAGTGTCCTCAAATCATATTTGGTATGAGATTCTCCACAAATAAAACCAGACTTTAGGAATTATAATTCATGACAGAACAGAAATGGAGAACATTTAGAGGCATCAGTTACTCCATTCCAACCCCTTTATTTTGCAAGTGATTAAACAAAGGTTCAGAAAAGATAAGTGACTTTCCCAAGAGCACATAGCTCCAAAGAAGGGAGCCATGACTTGAATTACAAGCACAGAGCTTTTTCCACCACATTGTGCTGCTCCATTGGCCAAGAAGAAAGCTAGGAGCAATTGCTTAGAAACTGATATTTGAGACATTTTTTTTCAGGTATATAGGAATTGCATGAAAACAAGAATAGAAGTGAGGAAGGAAGGTGCAGTCCTCTTTTTGCTTCTTTTGGCATTCTCCTCACAAGTTATTTTTTTCCTAGTAGCTTCATCCTGAGGCCACTTTAAGCAAGATTGACATGAAGAATGGTCTTTGTAATGCTAAGCAGCTTTAACTGGAAATAATATTAGAGATATGAGAGTAAACTGAGGGTAGACAGAGTCTAGGTCACTCCTTGAATCTTAAATTTTAGAATGAATCCCTGTTATGAGTAGCTTATAATAAACCTTTTTTCAAAACAGAGAAAATAAGAAAAGACTCTAGTCAGTGAAAGTTTCCAGTTTATTGGAGTCCTACCAATTAAGGCTTTATTGTAATCTCAAAACAGAGAAAGGATTTAAAATAATCTGATCTTTAAAAAATAAAATAAAAACCCAACTCTATTTACATTTGCTTTGCTTTGTTTTATCTTCATGTTTTCTGTTTAAGCTGTTGACAGTTATTTGGGATTACAAAATTCCCACAAGATTTATTAACTAGTCTCTCTACTTCTGTACATGTTTGAAATGTTCCGTAACACAAATGTGAAAAAAGACATGGTTCCTGTTCTCTAAGTACTGGAAGAAACTCAGAATTCTATTGATCATGAATTCCAAGTACTTCTATGTGTAAATTAGTATAACTTTCCTGGAGAACTTCAATGTATATTGAAATTGTAAAACAAAACAAAAAAAAATTAAATGTGGAAAAAAGTTTCCCCAGGCAATCTCCTGAATTTCTCAATTGGAAAAATAATTTGAAGCCCTGTTTTCCCTTTTTGATTAGATGATTTACTTTTATAGTCAAGTCCTTTGATTGTTTCAGGACCCAGTTTCTTGATTTACAAAATGGGGTAATAATTTTTAAGCACAAGTCTCTCTGCAAACTACAAAAAGTTGAAGCCTTATGGAAATAGTGCTACATAACCCATGGTTTTTCAGATTTATATGTTGGAGGTGATACATGGTGAGTGTGGGTGGTATGAGTTGGTCCCTTTGAAAGTTACATTATGAAGAAAATGGAATACAATTAATTATGAAGAAAATGGAATACAATTAATTTCCTAAAGTATTCGTGTTAAAATAGCAAGAGTAATCAACAAAACATAGACATAAAATATGTAACTTTGAGATAAGTAGAGGGAAAATTGAATAAAAAATGAAACAAAGCTTAATTCAAAATAAGTCAAGAAAATAAGAGTAAGAAAATGAAAGAGAAAATGGGACAAATAAAAAACACATATGAGGAGGGCAGGAATAAATCCAAATAGATTAGTAATTGCTATAAATCTAAATGGATTAAATATATCAATTAAAATGTCAAGGATTATCACAGCAAATAAAAGAACAACATCATTTTAGTCAATTTTTGTTTAGCTATAAAGTAATACCCGAGGCCAGGTAATTTCTAAAGAAAATCAGTTTATGTGGCTCACAATTTTCCAGGACGTACAGGAGGCAAGGTGCCAGTACCTGCTTCTGGTGAGGGCCTCCAGCTGCTTCCACACATAACAGGAGCAGGTGTGTGCAAAGATCACATGGTGAGCGAGGGGAGATGCCAGGTTCTTTTTAAGTACCAGCTCTAACAAGAACTAATAGAGTGAAAACTCACTTATTACTGTGAGGATGGCACCAAGCCATTCATGAAGGATCCACCCCCATGACGCAAACACCTCCCACTAGGCCTAACACTGTTACACTGGGAATTAAATTTTAACATGTGATTTAGAGGGGACAAACACACCATATCCAAACTATAGCTTTCCAACCTTGCCCCCCCAACAAATATCATGTCCTTCTAACATACAAAATAAAATCATAACAGTCTTAACTTGTTTCAGCACCAACTAAAAAGTCCAAAGCCAAAAGTCTCATCTGAGACTCAAAGTAAGTTTCTTATAGCTGTGAGCTTGTAAAATCAAAAACAAAAACAAATGATTTACTTCCAAGATACAATGGTTAAACAGACATTGGGTAAACATTGCCTTTCCAAAAGGAAGAAATTGGCCAAAAGAAAGAAGTAACAGACCCCATGCAAGTATGAAACTCAGCATGGCAGACATAAATCTTATAGCTCCAAAATAATCACCTTTGACACTATGCCTCACATCCAGGGTATAGTGGTGCAAGGTCTCCTGAGGCCTTAAGCAGCCCTGCCTCTATAGCTTTGCTGGGCATAGCCCATATGGCTGCTTTCATGGTTTGGGGTCTGGTACTTGAAACTTTTCCAGGCTAGAATGATTCACTACCTGTGGCTCTATAATTCCGAGGTCTGGAGAGCAGCAGCCCTGTTCCCACAGCTCCACTGGGCACTGCCCTGGTGGATACTCTCTGTGACAGCTCTGTCCATGCAGTAGGTTCTTGCCTGCACTCCCAGGCTTTCTAATACATCCTTTAAAATCTAGGTGGAAGCTGCCAAGCCTCCATGGCTCTAGCATTCTGTGCACCTGCAGACCTAGTACTATGTAGATACTGCCAAGGCTTATATTTTGCACCCTCCAGAATGATGGCCCAAGCAGTACCTGGGACTCTTTGAGCATTGACTGGAGCTGGAGGGGTGGAGATGCAGGGAAGCAGCACTCGTAGCCTGTCCCCTGAAACCATTCTTTCTTTCTAGGCCTCTTGGCCTGTGATGGAAGGAGAGGCTTCAAAGATTTCTGAAATCTTTTAGGGCCCTTTTTCCATTGTTCCAACTATTAGCATCCAACTTTGTTTTATTTGTGCTAATCTCTCTAGTTAGTTGTTGCCCATAGTACCCTTTTAAGTGGATTTCTCTACTTAAAAATCCCTGTTCTTCTCTAACACATAGTCAGGCTGTAAATTTTCCAAATTTTTATGCCCTGCTTCCCTGAATTGTTAATTCCACCTTTAGGATATTATTTTGCTGCCCCATCTGACTGTAAGTTGTTAAAAACAGCCACAATACTTCTTGAATTCCTTGCTGTTTAGAAATTTCTACCACCAGAAACCCTAGGTCATCATTCTTAAGTATGGTCTTCCAAGAAGCCTTAGGGCACGGACACAATACAGCCAAGTTATTTACTATAGTATACAAGGGTGGTTTTTGCACCAATTCTCAATAAGTTTCTTCTTTTTATCTGATACCTCCTCTGCATGGCCTTTACTATGTGTTTCTTTCTTTTTCGTTTTTTTTTTTTTAGAGATAGGGTTTCACTCTGTCACCCAGGCTGTATGTAATAGAGCCATCATGGCTCACTGAAGCCTTGAACTCCTGGGCGCAAGCAATCCTTGCACCTCAGTCTCTAAATTATGTGGAACTACAGACATGCCCACATGCCCAGCTAATTTTTTATTTTTATTTTTTTGTAGATACAGGGTTTTGCTTTATTGACCAGGCTGGTCTAGAACTCCTGGCCTCAAGTAATCCTCCCACCTCAGCCTCCCAAAGTGCTGCAATTACAGGTGCATGTCACTGCTCCCAGCCTACTGCCTATATTTCTATCAACATTTTGTTCACAATCAATTAAACAATCTCTAAGAAGTCCCAAACTTTCCCTTACCTTCCTGTCTTCTTCTGAGCCCTCCAAACTCTGCCAACCTCTGCCTATTACCCAGCTCTAAAGCTGCTTCTACATTTTTAGATATTTTTATAATAACACCTCATCCTCGGTACCAGTTTTTTGTCTTAGTCTGTCTTTGTGCTGCTGTAAATGGATGCCTGAAACTGGATAATTTACAAAGAAAAGAGTTTTGTTTGGCTCAAAGTTCTTCAGGCTGTACAAATAGCATGGCACCAGCCTCTGCTTCTGGTGAGGGCCTCTGGCTGCTTCCACTCATGGCAGAAGCCAAAAGGAAACTGACATGTGTAGGGATTGCATGATGAGAGAGAGAAAGCAAGAGAGAGAAGTGCGATGGAGATGCCAAGTTCTTTTAAAGAACTAGCTCTCATGGGAACTAATGGAGTGAGAACTCAGTAATTACCAGGATTCATGAGGGATTTGCCCCTATAACCTAAAAACCTCCCACTAGGTCCCACCTCCCAACACTGACACACTGGGGATTAAATTTTAACATGAGATTTAGAGGGCAAATACATCATAATCCAAACTATAGCAAATATCCAGTTGTATACTATTTATAAGATAAATACCTTCATTTATATTTCAATGTAAAGACACAGAAAGACTGAATGTCAAAGAATCAAAAAAATTACTACTAGGCAAAAACTAACCAAAAGAAAGCTGAAATAGCTATTTTAATATCAGATTTTAAAATTTAAGGTGAAAGGATAATGAGATAGAGTAATTTCATAATGGAAAAAGTAAATCAACCAGTAAAATATAGAAATTCTAAATGTGTAATCTCCTATTAACATATTATAACAATTGCTTATAATTTTATGTTGCCTCGGAATCAACCCCTGGGTGAGTTTTCCCTGGAATTCCTGAGGGAACACAAGGTTGTACTCCCAGCACCAAAGTGACGGTCAGGCAGGCAAAAACTGGACACAGGTCAGACAATAGCCATAGGGGCATCTGCCAGTGTAAACAAGTTTCCCTGTGAGGGAACCCCTGTTCACAGGTTGAACAATTAGGCATTAGGCCTTGCACCAGGTTCAAAAAGTATCCCCTGAAAGGCACGCTGTAAACACCCATGTTCAGCTCTTCTTCACTTCCCTCTGGAGCAGGGCTGCTAGCCCCTGTGGCACCGGACTCTCAATTTAGCTGAAGACTCTCAAAACAACTTTTTAACAAAATTTGACAAATCAGCAAGGAGGAATTAGTAAACTGTATCACAGTGGGAGACTTTAATACATCTTTCTTAATAACTGATGAATCAAGCATAAAAATATTGGCAAAGATACACAGGTATACATTTCTGTACATGTACTCCAGAACTTAAAGGATAATTAAAAAAAAAAAGAAAGAAAGGAAAAAAGTAGACAAAAAAAGAAAAATAAAAAAAAAATTTTAATGAAACTAATTCTATGGGCAATACTATAAGAACATTAGCTGTTTTAATGAAAAGTAAATACTTGTAATTCATAAATGTAAAAAAAAATTGGTAAAGATATAAAAGATTTGAACAGCATCATTAACAAGCTAGGATGATAGACATATATACACAATTTTCAAGCATATCTGGAACATATGTAAAATTTTTTAAAAGTTAGTTTAAACAAATTTCAAAGATTGATAACATATCACACCACCTTCTCTAATTACAATTAACTTATAAATTAGTCTAAATATATGACTACAAAAATTCCATTTATGGCAATTTAAAACAATATTATAAAATTTAGGGGTAAAAATCATAATGAAAATTAGATTTGGAACTGAGTACTTAGAACTGAAAGATAATGAAAATACTACATATCAAAACTTATAGGATTAGCCAAAGTGATATTAAAGGAAAAATGAATAGACTTAAAAGCTTTCACACCTGAAGGAAGGCTCCAAATTAATTAGCCAAATAATTTATTTGATAAATTAAAGAATGAATATCAGAATAATCCTCAAGAAACACAGGGGGGAAATAATAAAGATATGAATACAAGTGAATGAAACATAAAACAAATGTATAATAACATCAACTAAGCCAAGAGTTGTTTCTTTGAAATAACTAATAAAATAGAACAACTTCTAGCAAGGTCAATCAAGGGAGAAAAAAGACATATAGCACAAATATACTTTGGAATAAAAAGTGGGAAATAATTAGAGATACTGCAAAGATTAAAAAGATAATATGAAAAACTGTATGTTAATACATTTGAAAACCTAGACTTAAAATTGGACACATTCTTTGAAAAAATTTCTAGCAAGGTCAATCAAGGGAAAAAAAGAAAGCACAAATATGCATTTTGGAATAAAAAGTAGGAAATAATTACAGATGCTGCAAAGATTTAAAAAATATGAAAAACTATGTCAATACATTTGTAATTTTGGACTTAAAATTGGATACATTCTTAGAAAAAAATGAAATTTACTAGAAGCAACTTAAGAATAGAGAATTTAAAAAGTCTTCTAATCATAAAGAAAAAAAAATAAATCAATACTTAAAATTGCTCCTACAAAGAAAACACCAAATATGTACTTGAGAAGTTAGTTCTTCTGACAACTCCATGAAAATATTGTTCTAATATTAGCTAAACTCTTACAGAGAAAAGGATATTAGTAAGGTTATTTTGGTAACAAAACCTGACCAGTACTATATAAGAGAAGGATATTACAAGTCAGACTCACTCATGATTATAGATGTAAAAATTATAAACAAAACATTAGCAAAGTAAGTTCAGTGATGTATAAAAAGATAATGAGTATTTACCAAGCTGGGTTTATTCCAGGAAAGCAAGGTTATTTTGGAGAGTTAAGTAAGATAATTCATCATATTACCAGATTAAAGAAAAAAGCAAAAACTCATAATCATCTTAATAATATGGGAGACATTCAATAATATTGAACATTAATTTATGATTTCAACAAACAGACTTTTAGCTATCTAGGAGTAGAAGTGGCTTTCTTTTAACTGATAAAGAGTGTCATATCAGTAACTACAGCAGACATCATACTTAGCGGGAAAATACTGAAACTATTATTTCCTTTAAGATCAAAACATGACAAAGATATCTGGTATCACAAGTCCTGTTCAGCATTATAGTGGAGATTCCAACCAGTGATATGAGACAAAAAAAAATTAGAGAAAATAAATAAATGGTAAATGGTAATTATTTAAAGCTTGTGCATTATATTTTATAACAGTTATACCTCAATAAGACAGTGAAAAAAAAACTTTCTGCCTTCAGCCTTACATATTTAAACTGACACCTCCAATATTGAGGTAGAAGTGACCCTATACAAGGAGACCACGGCCCAGGCACTCCTACCCATGTGCCCCCCTTTCTGGGAAAATGGCCCCAGTGGAGGTTGAGGTGAATTATTCAGTGTATGTGTTAGTCTGTTTTGCATTGCCACAATGGAATACATGAGACTGGGTAATTTATAAAGAAATGAGGTTTAATTGGCTTACGGTACTGCAGGCTGTACAGAAAACATAGTGCTGGCATTGGCTCTGCTTCTTGTGAGGGCTCAGGAAGCTTTCAATCATGATGAAAGGCAAAGAGGAAGCTGGCATATCACATATTGAAAGCAGGAGCAAGAGTGAGAGGTGGGAGGTGCTATACTCTTTTTTTGTTTTGTTTTGTTTTTGAGACAGAGTTTCGCTCTTGTTGCCCAGGCTGGAGTGCAATGGCGCAATCTCAGCTCACTGCAACCTCCACCTCCCAGGTACAAGGGATTCTCCTGCCTCAGTCTCCCAAGTAGTTGGGATTACAGTTGCTTACCACAATGCCCAACTAAATTTTGTATTTTTAGTAGAGACGGGGTTTTGCCATGTTAGCCAGGATGGTCTCAAACTCCTGACCTCAGGTGATCCACACGCCTCGGCCTCCCAAAGTGCTGGGTGTGAGCCACTGTGCCCGGCCTTCTACACTTTTTTAAACAACCAGATCTTGCATGAATTCAGAGTGAGAACTTACTCATTATTACAAGGACAGCACCAAGACATTCATGAGCGATCCAACCCCATGTCCCAAACACCTCTGACCAGGCTACACCTCCAACATTGGTGATTACATTTCAACATGAAATTTAGAGGGGACAAACGTCCAGACTTTATCAGTGTAGGAACAGAAACTGCTGACAATCAACGCTATCTTTGAAGCATGAGGGTTTCTGTACCTATAATGAAATAGCACAACCTATGTATCATCTTATTGTTGAAGCAAAGCTGCAAGCTCAGTTTTGCCAGATGAAATGGCACTGTTCTAGTAAAGGTAGAATTTTCACATCCACTGTGTTCCATTGAGTAAATGTCCAATCATTTAAGTCTGGATGCAGCCAAGGCTTCACCCCAAGAGGTCCTCTGGCCTGTGACCTCTACTGTCATTAAGGTCAGGTACACCTGACAGAGGAAATGGAAGTGGACAGCAGGCAAATGCCTCTATGATGGAACACTGGCTAAGGGGCCAGAATATTCTAATGTAAGGGAGATAGAAGGGCCAATGCTAATGATACAATGGCATTATGTCCTGGTAGGAGCATTGACTCTGCTACAGTGGCCTATTCAAAACCTTGAACAAAGAATGCAGGGACTTAGGGTGGCCCCATATCTGTCACAATGGCACTTAGTATTCAAGCACTTGGAGCACTTGTACTCTGATCAAGAATAGATCTACAAGGATCAACAAATTAATATACCCATTACCCACCCTCAAACACACCCTTGATACCATTGCTATGGATTCATTACAAGTCTACTCCCTGTTTCATGATTATAATACTATTTTTGTTGTAGAGAATACCCTTGCCAGAAAGCTATTGCAACTGGCAGCATAGCATAATGATTAAGGGAATGGCCTTTGGAGCCAGACAGCAGATGCTTGAATCTCAGCTCTCTCCTTTATTAGATGTGCTCTGGTGTAAGCCCCTTAACTTTCTGAAACCTCATTTCCTATGAATATACTAAAAACCCTTGATTTGCACATTTTAAATTTGCGAATTGCATGTTGTGTACATCATTATATCTTAATAAAGTTGTAAATGTATATATGGCAGAAAAAGAAAATGCCCGTTCACAATCGTCTATGCCCACCTTCCTCTTCTTTTTGTAGGAAGTCTGATATGTGTCATTCTAGACCATTTATATATATATATATATATATATATATATATATATATAGTACTTTAGACTCTGGGGTACATGTGTAGATCATACAGAATTGTTGCATAGGTACATGCACGGCAATGTGGTTTGCTGCCTCCATACCCCTGTCACCCATAACTGGCATTTCCCCCCATGTTATCCCTCCCCAACTCCCTATCCACTGTTGTCCCTCCCCTAGTCCCCCACAACAGACCCCAGTGTGTGATGCTCCTCTCCCTGTGTCCCTGTGTTCTCGTTGTTCAACACCCGCCTATGAGTGAGAACATGCAGTGTTTGATTTTCTGTTCTTGTGTCAGTTTGCTGAGAATGATGGTTTCCAGATTCATCCATGTCCCTACTAAGGACACAAATTCATCGTTTTTTATGGCTGCATAGTATTCCATGCTGTATATGTGCCACATTTTCCTTGTCCAGTCAATCATCAATGGGCATTTGGGTTGGTTCCAGGTCTTTGCTACTGTAAACAGTGCCACAGTGAACATACATATTCATGTGTCTTTATAATAGAACAATTTATAATCCTTTGGATATATACCAAGTAATGGAATTGTTGGGTCAAATGGAATTTCTATTTCTAGATCCTTGAGTAATCGCCACACTGTCTTCCACAATGGTTGAACTAATTTACACTCCCACCAACAGTTTAAAAGTGTTCCTATTTCTCCACATCCTCTTCAGCATCTGTTGTCTCCAGATTTTTTAATGATCACCATTCTAACTGGCATGAGATGGTATCTCAATGTGGTTTTGATTTGCATTTCTCTAATGACGAGTGATGATGAGCATTTTTTCATATGTTTGTTGGCCTCAAACATGTCTTCTTTCGAAAAGTGTCTGTTCATGTCCTTCACCCACTTTTGAATGGGTTTGTTTGTTTTCTTCTTGTAAATCTGTTTTAGTTCTTTGTAGATTCTGGATATTAGCCCTTTGTCAGATGGGTAGATTGCAAAAATTTTTTCCCATTCTGTTGGTTCCTGGTTCACTCTAATGATTGTTTCTTTTGCTGTACAGAAGCTCTGGAGTTTAATTAGATCTCATTTGTCTATTTTGGCTTTTTTTGCCAATGCTTTTGGTGTTTTCGTCATGAAGTCCTTGCCTATGCCTATGTCCTGAATGGTTTTGCCTAGGTTTTCTTCTAGGGTTTTTATAGTGTTAGGTTTTATGTTTAAGTCTTTAATCCATCTGGAGTTAATTTTAGTGTAAGGTGTCAGGAAGGGGTCCAGTTTCTGCTTTCTGCACATGGCTAGCCAGTTTACCCAACACCATTTATTTAACAGGGAATCTTTCCCCATTGCTTGTTTTTTTCAGATTTGTCAAAGATCAGATGGTTGTAAATGTGTGGTGTTGCCTCTGAGGCCTCTGTTCTGTTCCATTGGTCTATATCTCTGTTTTGGTACCAGTGCCAAGCTGTTTTGATTACTGTAGCCTTGTAGTATAGTTTGAAGTCAGGTAGCGTGAGGCCTCCCCTTTGTTCTTTTTGCTTAGAATTGTCTTGGCTTGGCTATGTGGGCTCCCTTTTGGTTCCATATGAAGTTCAACGTGTTTTTTATTCCACTTCTGTGAAGAAGGTCATAGGTAGCTTGATGGGGATAGCATTGAATCTGTAAATTTCTTTGGGCAGTATGGCTATTTTCACAATATTGATTCTTCCTAAATATGAGCATGGAATGTTTTTCCATCTGTTTGTGTCCTCTCTTATTTTCTTGAGCAGTGGTTCATAGTTCTCCTTGAAGAGGTCCTTTACATCCTTTGTTAGTTGTATTCTTATGTATTTTATTCTCTTTGTAGCAATTGGGAATGGGAATTCGCTCTTGATTTGGTTCTCTTTTAGTCTGTTATTGGTGTATAGGAATGCTTGTGATTTCTGCACATTGATTTTGTATCCTGAGACTTTGCTGAAATTGCTTATCAGTTTCAGGAGATTTGGGGCTGAGACAATGGGGTCTTCTAAATATAGAAGACGTTTCCTAATTGAATACACTTCATTTCTTTTTCTTGCCTGATTGCTCTGGCTAGAACTTCCAATACTATATTGAATAGGAGTGGTGAGAGAGGGCATCCTTGTCTAGTGCCAGGTTTCAAAGAGAATGCTTCCAGTTTTTGCCCATTCATTATGATATTGGCCATGGGTTTGTCATAAATAGCTTTTATTATTTTGAGATACGTTCCATCTATACCTAGTTTTTTTTTAGAGTTTTTAGCATAAAGGGCTGTTGAATTTTGTCTAAAGCCTTCTCTGCATCTGTTGAGATGATCATGTGGCTTTTGTCTTTGGTTCTGTTTATGTGGTGGATTACATTTATAGACTTGTGTATGTTAAACCAGCCTTGCATCCCCAGGGTGAAGCCAACTTGATCATGATGGATAAGCTTTTTGATGTGCTGTTATACAATCGGTTTGCCAGTATTTTATTGAAGATTTTTGCATCTAAGTTCATCATGGATATTGGCCTGAAGTTTTCTTTTTTGTTGAGTCTCTGCTGGGTTTTGGCATCAGGATGATGTTGGTCTCATAAAATGATTTGGGAAAGATTACCTCTTTTTGTATTGTTAGAAATAGTTTCAGAAGGAGTGGTACCAGATCCTCTTTGTGTGTCTAGTAGAATTCAGCTGTGAACCCATCTGGACCTGGGCTTTTTTTGATTGTTAGGCTATTAATTGCTGCCTCAACTTCAGCCCTTGTTATTGGTCTATTTAGGATTTCAACTTCTTCCTGGTTTAGGCTTGGGAGGGTGTAACTGTCCAGGAATTTATCAATTTCTTCCAGGTTTACTGGTTTATGTGCATAGAGTTGTTTGTTTGTATTAATCTCTGATGGTAGTTTGTATTTCTGTGGAATTGGTAGTGATATCTTCTTTTTCATTTTTTATTGCATCTATTTGATTCTTCTCTCTTTTCTTTTTTATTAATCTGGCAAGTGGCCTATTTTGTTGATCTTCTCAAAAAACCGGCTCCTGGATTTATTGAGTTTTTGAAGGGCTTTTTGTGTCTCTATCTCCTTCAGTTCTGCTCTGATCTTAATTATTTCTTGTCTTCTGCTAACTTTTGTGTTTTTTTGATCTTGCTCCTATAGCTCTTTCAATTTTGATGATAGGGTGTCGATTTTAGATCTTTCTTTGCTTCTCATGTGGGCATTTATCGCTATAAATTTCCCTGTAGACACTGCCTTAAATGTGTCCCAGAGATTCTGGTACATTGTGTCTTTGTTCTCGTTGGTTTCAAAGAACATCTTTATTTCAGCCTTCATTTCATTGTTTATCCAGTCAACATTCAAGAGCCAGTTGTTCAGTTTCCATGAAGTTGTGCAGTTCTGAGTTAGTTTCTTCATCCTGAGTTCTAATTTGATTGCACTGTGGTCTGAGAGACAGTTTGTTACGATGTCCGTTCTTTTGCATTTGCTGAGGAGTGATTTACTACCAATTATGTGGTCAGTTTTACAGTAGGTACGATGTGGTGCTGAGAAGAATGTATAGTCTGTATATTTGGGGTGGAGAGTTCTGTAGATGTTTATTAGGTTTGCTTGGTCCAGATTTGAGTTCAAGTCCTGGATATCCTTGTTAATTTTCTGTCTCATTGATCTAATATTGACAGTGGAGTGTTAAAGTCTCTCACTATTATTGTGTGAGAGTCTAAGTCTCTTTGTACGTCATTAAGAACTTGCTTTATGTACCTGGGTGCTCCTGTATTGGGTGCGTATATATTTAGGATTGTTAGCTCTTCTTGTTGCATTGATCCTTTTGCCATTATGTAATCCCTTTCTTTGTCTCTTTTGATCTTTGTTGCTTTAAGGTCTAAATTAGATACAAGTTCTTGACTTCCTTGTGTCTTGATTTTCGTTAGACCTGGACTTATTTTATTCTATTTTTATTTTTTTCTCTCCATTTGCTT
>CAUYLG010045590.1:0-15695 GCA_963573385.1 Cacajao melanocephalus | reverse complement strand
GAAACAATCATTAGAGTGAACTGGCAACCAACAGAATGGGAAAAATTTTTGCAATCTACCCATCTGACAAAGGGCTAATATCCAGAATCTACAAAGAACTAAAGCAGATTTACAAGAAAAAAACAAACCCATTCAAAAGTGGGTAAAGTATATGAACAGATACTTTTCAAAAGAAGACATATATAAGGCCAAAAAACATATGAAAAAATGCTCATCATCACTAGTTATTAGAGAAATGCAAATCCAAACTACATTGAGATACCATCTCATGCCAGTTAGAATGGCAATCATTAAAAAATCTGGAGACAACAGATGCTGGAGAGGATGTGGAGAAATAGAAACACTTTTACACTGTTGGTGGGAGTGTAAATTAATTCAACCATTGTGGAAGACAGTGTGGCAATTCCTGAAGGACCTAGAAATAGAAATTCCATTTGACCCAGCAATCCCATTACCGGGTATATACCCAAAGGAGTATAAATAATTCTACTATAATGACATATAAACACATATCTTCATTGCAGCACTGTTTCCAATAGCAAAGACTTGAAACCAACCCAAATGCCCATTGATAATAGACTGGAGAGGGAAAATATGCCACATATACACCATGGAATACTATGCAGCCATAAAAAACGATGAGTTGGTGTCCTTTGTAGGGACATGGATGAACCTGGAAACCATCATTCTCAACAAAGTGACACAAGAACAGAAAATCAAACACTGCATTTTCTCACTCATAGGCGGGTGTTGAACAATGAATACACATGGACCCATGGGGGGGAGTATCACACACTGAAGTCTTTTGCGGGGGAGTAGGGGAGGGACACTGCAGGTAGGGAGTTGGGGAGGGATTACATGGGGATTAATGCTAGATATAGGTGAAGGGGATAGAGGCAGCAAACCACATTGCTATGTATGTACCTATGCGACAATCCTGCATGTTCTTCACATGTACCCCAGAACCTAAAGTGCAATTATATATATATATAAATGGGCAAAAGATTTAAACAGACATTTCCCAAAAGACATGCAAATGGCAAACAGGCACATGAAAAGGTGTTCAACATCAATGATCATCAGAGAAATGCAAATTAAAACTACATGAAATATCATCTCATCTCAGTTAAAATAACTTTTTTTTTTAAAAAGACAGTCAATACTAAATGCTGGCAAGGATGTGGAGAAAAGAACCCACTCTTGGTGGGAATGTCAATTAGTATATCCACTGTGAAGAACAGTTCCGAGGATCCTTGTAGACCTAAAAATAGTGCTGCCATATGATCCAGCAACACCTTTGCTGAGTATGTACCCAAAATAAAGGAAATCAGCATATCAAAGAGATAGCTGCATTCCCATGTTTGTTGCAGCACTGTTTACAATAGCCAAAATTTGGAAACAATGTAAGCGTCCATCAATAGATGAAGGGATTTTAAGAAATGTGGCATACATACACAATGGAGTACTATTCAGCCATAAAAATAAGACACTGTCATTTGTAATAATTGGATGGAACTGGAGATCGTTATGTTAAGTAAATAAGCAAGGCACAGAAAAACAAACATTACATCTTCTCAGTTATTTGTGAATTCTAAATATTTAACACAATTGAACTCATGGGGTTAGAGAGTATAAGGACAGTTGCTAGAGGCTGGGAAGGGTTGGAGGGATTGGTGGAAGGAGGTGGGGATGATTAATGGGTATCCAAAACCAGTAAGAAAGAATGAATAAGACTTACTATTTGATAGCACAGCAGGGTGGCTATAGTAAATACTTAAATTGTGTATTTTAAAATAACTAAAATAGTATAATTTGATTGTTTATAACATAAAGAATAAATTCTTGAGTGGATTACTTTCTCATGTTTCATGATGTGATTATTACATGTTATATGCCTGTATCAAAACATCTCATGTGCCATATAAATATACACACATACTATGTACTCAGAAAAATTAAAAATAAAAAACATTTAAAAAGCTACTTGATCTAATAAATAAATTCAGAAAAGTTACAAAGTACAACTTTGACATGCAAAATAGGTTGTGTCCCTATACATTAGCAATGAACAATTTGTAAAGCTAAGATTATATTAGAAAATTTTTAAAATAAATAAGAAAATAATTCCTTTTAAAATAGCATAAAAATAAAATATATAGCAATACATTTTAAAAAAGAAGTGAAAGACTTACATATTGAAAATTAGAGAAAACAAAATTGATGAAAAGAGTTAAAGAAGACCTAAATGTAAATGCTTGTGGAGATGGATACTCTATTTCCCATGATGTGATTATTATGCATTGGATGCCTCTATCACAACACCTTATGTACTCCATAAATATATACACCTACTACATACCCATAAAAATTAAAAATTATAAAAACAAAGAATACCTAAAATATAGATATACTTCTTGCATTCATGGATTGGAAGATGTAAAGTCATTAAAATGTCAATGCTACATAAAGTAATCTACAGATTCAATGTGATGTTTTTTAAAGTTCCAACTATTTTGCAGAAATGGATAAGCTAACCCTGAAATTCATATGGAATTAAAAGGGGCCCCACGTAGCCTAAATAATCATGAAAAAGAACAAAGTTGGAAGATTTATATTTCCTAATTTCAAAACGTACTAAAAAGGTGCAATTACCTTAACAGTGTGGTACTGGCATAGAAATAAACATATAGACCACTGAAACAGAATTTATATTTCAGATATAAACCATTACCACATATGGGTAATTTTGACAAGGGTGCCAAGGCAATTCAATAGGGAAAAAATAGTCTTTTCAATAAATGGTACTAAGAAAACTGGATTTCCACATACAAAAAAAAAAATAATGTCAGATCACTACCTGAAAACATATACAAAAATTAATTCAAAATAAGTCAATCACCTAAATATATCATTTAAAACATAAAACTCTTAGAAGATAAAATAGAGGTAAAATTTCATGACCTTGGATTTGGCAATAGATTTTTCTACTTTTGAGATGGAGTCTTGCTCTGTTGCCCAGGTTGGAGTGCAGTGGCGTGATCTCAGCTCAATGCAACCTCTGCCTCCCTGATTCAAGTGATTCTCCTGCCTCAGCCTCCCAAGTTGCTGGGACTAAAAGTGCGTGCCACCACACCTGGCTAATGTTTTGTATTTTTAGTAGAGATGGGATTTCACCACGTTAGCCAAGATGGTCTCGATCTCCTGACCTCGTGATCCACCCTCCTAGGCCTCCCAAAGTGCTGGGATTGTAGGTGTGAGCCACCACCCCCAGCCTGCAATGCATTTTCAGATATGACACCAAAAGGTGACAAAAGGCAAAAAAAAGAAAAAATATAAAAGTGGGATTTCATGAAAATTAGAAGTTTCTGTGTATGAAAGTACATTATTAAAAAAAAAAAAGGAGAAGACAATCTACAAAAAAGAGAGTAATTATTTTCAAATCATGTATCTGGTAAAGCTGTAATATCCAGAATACATAAATAATACCTACAATTAAATAACAAAAAGACAAACAGACCAAAAATGGGCCCAAATCTTGAACACATTTTTTTCCAAAGAAGAAATAAAAATGGCCAGAAAGTTCATGAACAAATGTTAATCATCATTAGTCATCGTAGAAATGCAAATCAAAATCACAATGAGATAATACTTCACACTCCATGAAGTTAGGTTTAATAAAAAACCATGAAAAATAAGTGTTGGTAAGAATGCAGATAAACTGGAGCCCTGGTCTATTGCTAGTGGCAATTTAAAATGGTGCAGCCACTGAGGAAAACAATATGGTGGTACTTCAAAAAGGTATACATAAAATTATCATGTGACTCAGCAATTCAACTCCAGGAGTACCCCCACAAGAATTGAATACTGGGACTCATACTTGTACACCAATGTTAATTGCAGCATTACTCAGGATGAGCAATGGGAGGAAACAACTCAAGCCTGTCAGCAGACAAATGGATAAACAAAATGTGTTATATACATAAAATGGAATATTATTCAGCCATAAAATATGAATTTATGATACATACTACAATGTGGATGAATCTTGAAAACATAATGCTAAGTGAAGTAAGCCAGATGCAAAAGTAAAAATATTGTGATTCCCCTTATATAAAATATCTAGGATTGGCAAATTCATTAGAATCAGAAAGTAGGTTAGAGTTTACCAGAAACTGCAGTATGGGAGAGTTAAAGTTGTTGCCTAAGAGTGACAGATTTTGCTTGGGATGATTAAAAGCATTTGGAAATAGATAGTGGTGATGACTGTACAACATTATAAATGTAATCAATGCCACTGAACTGTGCACCTAAAGTGGCTAAAATGCCAAATTTTATGTTATACATATTTCACCAGAATAAATTTTTTACAAAAAAAAGGTTTACAAAAATTAAGCTTCTGGTAGTAATTAAATCAATTTGGAAGTCTGCATTAGTAGCCCTCACATGGATTTATCAGCTGACAAAAGATAAAAGAGTAAATATTTCACCCATGATAGTAGAGATACAATGGCCAGAATATTAAACTAATGTTGGTGGATTTTAAGAGATATTGCCAAGGATTATTTGAATCTACATGAACACAATACTAGTAAGATTGCAAATACAGGCTGTTAACTGTAACAGATCCTCAGGTACAGTTTGAATAGTTCTGAATGGAAAATAAGTACATTATAGTTATTGTTGTTTATTCTTCAAGTCAGTTGAGGCTTTTCCTTGCTGCTAGCAATAAATGCAAAGAGTTTTAAAAGTCCCTCATTGTTTTTATTCACAAATTGGAAAATTCATACTTATGACTGCAGTAACAAGAACATACATTTCTCTGGTACTGTTATTTAATATAAAAGAGCTCTTTGCAGCTTTTATTTAACTCAAAATCACAACTGTCCTTATCACCCAGAAACTTAAGGAAGAATAAATAGAATGAGTGAAATTGTAATATTGTAATTGTCTGAAAATGTAGTAACCCTCAAACTTTTAAGGCGCAAAAGTCATTGTTATCTGATAAAAGTAGATTCAGGATTTCTGGCAAGATGGCCGAATAGAAACAGCTCTGGTCTGCAGCTCCCAGCAAGATCGATGCAGAAGGTGGGTGATTTCTGCATTTCCAACCGAGGTACCTGGTTCATCTCATTCGGACTGGTTGTTCAGTGGGTGTGGCACATAGTGGATGAGCTGAAGCAGGGTGGGGTGTTGACTCACCTGGGAAGCACAAGGGGTTGGGGAACTCCCTCTCTCAACAAAGGGCAGCCACTAGAAACTGTACTGAGCACTTCTACCCAGACACTGTGCTTTTCCCATGATCTTTGAAACCCACAGACCAGGAGATTCCCTCTGGGGCCTACATGACCAGGGCTCTGGGTTTCAAGCACAAAACAAAGTGGCCATTTGGGCAGACACAGCACTGTAGGCAGGAGTTATTGTTGTTGTTTTTTTCCCATACCCCAGTGGAACCAAGAACATCAGTGAGACAGAACCCTTCACTCCCCTGGAAGGGGGGCTGAAGCCAGGAAGCCAAGTTGTCTAGTTTGTCAGGTCCCAAGCCCACTAAGCACAGCAAGCTAAGATCCACTGGCTTGAAATTCTTGCTGCCAGCACAGAAGTCTGAGGTCAACCTGGGATACTCCAGCTTGGTGAGGGGAGAGATGTCTGCCATTGATGAGTGTTGAGTAGGTGGTTTTCCCATAGCAGTGTAAACAAAGCCCCCAGGAAGTTTGAACTAGGTGGAGCCCATCACTGTTCAGCAAGGCCTCTGTGGCCTGACTGTGTCTCCTCTCTGGGCAGGACATCTGATAAAAAGGCAGGCCCAGTCAGGAACTTATAGATTAAACCCTCATCTCCCTGGTACAGAGCACCTGGGAAAAGAAGTGGTTGTGGGCGCAGCTTTAGCAGACTTAAACATCCCTGCCTTACAGCTATGAAGAGAGCAGCAGACCTCCCAGCACAGCATTCGAGCTCTCATAAGGGTCAGACTGCCTCAACAAGTGGGTTGATGACCCCCGTGTATCCTAAGAGACACCTCTCAGTGGAGGACAGAAACCTCATACAGGATAGCTCTGGCTGAAATCTGGCAGGTATCCCTAAAGGACAAAGCTTCCAGAGGAACAAACAGGCAGCAATCTTTGCTGTTCTGCAGTCTATGCCAGTGATACACAGGCAAACAAGGTCCCGAGTGCACCTCCAGCAAACCCCATCAGACCTGCAACAGAGGGACCTGATTGTTAGAAGGAAAACTAACAAACAGAAAGAAATAGTATTAACATCAACCAAAAAACCATCCACTCAGAGACCCCATCCAAAGGTCACCAACTTCAAAGACCAAAGACAGATAAATTCAGGAAATTGGGAAGACATCAGTGCAAAAAGGCTAAAAATTCCAAAAACCAGAATGCCTCTTCTCCTCCACAGGATGATAACTCCTCGCCAGCAAGGGAATAAAATGAGATGGAGAATGAGTTTGATGAATTGACAGAAGCAGGCTTCAGAAGGTGGGTAATAACAAACTCCTCTGAGCTAAAGGAGCATGTTCTAACCCAATGCAAGGAAGCAAAGATCCTTGAAAAAAGGTCAGATGAATTGATAACTAGAATAACCAGTTTACAGAAGAACATCAATGAACTAATGGAGCCAAAAAACACAACATGAGAACTTCGTGAAGTATACACAAGTATCAACAGCCAAATCGATCAAGCAGAAGAAAGGATATCAGAGATTCAAGATCAACTCAATGAAATAAAGTAAGAAGACAAGATTAACAACAAAAAAAAAAAGTGAAAAGAAATGAACAAAGCCTTCAAGAAATATGGGACTATGTGAAAAGACCAAATCTACGTTTGATTGGTGTACCAGAAAGTGACGGAAACAATAGAACCAAGTTGGAAAACACTCTAAAGGATAATATCCAGGAGAACTTCCCCAAACTAGCAAGGCAGGTCAACATTCACATTCAGAAAATAAAGAGAACCCCACAAAGATACTCCACAAGAAGAGCAACCCCAAGACACATAATGGTTATATGCACCAAGGATTAAGTGAAATAAAATACATTAAGGGCAGCCAGAGAGAAAGCTTGGGTTACCCACAAAGGGAAGCCCATCACATGAACAGTGGATCTCTTGGCAGAATCCCTACAGCCAGAAGAGAGTGGAATCCAATATTCAACATTCTCGAAGAAAAGAATTTTCAGCCCAGAATTTCATATACAGCAAAACTAAGCTTCATAAGCAAAGGAGAAATAAAATCCTTTACAGACAAGCAAATGATGAGAGATTTTGTCACCACAAGGCCTGCCGTATAAGAGCTCCTGAGGGAAATACTAAACATGGAAAGGAACAACTTGTACCAGTCACTGCCAAAACATATCAAATTGTAAAGATCATTGAAGATATGAATAAACTGCATCAACAAGCAAAACAACCAGCTAGCATCATAATGACAGAATCAAATTCACATATAACAATATTTACCTTAAATGTAAATTGGCTAAATGCCCCAATTAAAAGATACAGACTGGCAAATTGAATAAAGACCCATTGTTGTGCTGTATTCAAGTGACCCATCTCACATGCAAATACACACATAGGCTCAAAATTTAAAAAATTGGGTAATATATTTACAAAGCAAATTAAAAGCAAAAAAAAAAAAAAAAAGCTGGGTTACAATCCTAGTCTCTGACAAAACACACTTTCTACCAACAAAGATCAAAAGAGACAAAGAAGGGCATTATGTAATGGTAAAGGGATTGATGCAACAAGAAAAGCTAACTGTCCTAAATATATATGCACCCAATGCAGGAGCACCCAGATTCATAAAGCAAGTTCTTAGAGACCTACAAAGAGACTTAGACTCCCACACAATAATAGCTGGAGACTCTAACACCCCACTGTCAATATTAGACAGATCAATGAGATAGAAAGTTAAAAAGAATATTCAGGACTTGAACTCAGCTCTGGACCAAACAGACCTAGTAGACATCTAAAGAACACACCACCACAAATCAACAGAATATACATTCTTCTCAGCACCACATTGCAATTATTCTAAAATTGACCACATAAGTGGAAGTAAAACATTCCTAAGCAAATGCAAAAATATGGAAATCATAAGTCTCTCAGACCACAGTGCAATCAAATTGGAACTCAGCATTAAGAAACTCAAACTGCACAACTACATGGAAACTGAACAACCTGCTCCTGAATGACTACTGGCTAAATAACAAAATTAAGGCAGGAACAAACATGTTCCTTGAAACCAATGAGAACAAAGACACAACATAGCAGAATCTCTGGGACACATTTAAAGCAGTGTGTAGAGAGACATTTATAGCATCAAATCCTCACAAGAGAAAGCAGAGAAGATCTAAAATTGACATCCTAACATCACAATGAAAAGAACTAGAGAAGCAAGAGCAAACAAATTCAAAACCTTGCATAAGGCAAGAAATAACTAAGATCAGAGCAGAACTAAAGGAGATAGAGACATGGAAAACACTTCAGAAAAGGAATGAACCCAAAAGCTGATTTTTTTAAAAGGATCAACTAAATAGATAGACCACTAGCCAGATTAATAAAGAAGAAAAGAGAGAAGAATCAAATAGACACAATAAAAAATGATAAAAAATATATCAACATCAATCCCACAGAAATACAAACTACCATCAGAGAATACTATAAACAGCTTTACGCAAATAAACGAGAAAGTCTAGAAGAAAATGAATAAATTACTGGACACATACACCCTCCCAAGACTAAACCAGGAAAAAGTCAAATCCCTGAACAGAAAAATAACAAGTTCTGACATTGAGGCAGTAATTAATAGCCTACCAACCAAAAAATGTACAGGACCAGATGGATTCACAGCCAAATTCTACCAGAAATACAAAGAGGAGCTTGTACCATTCCTTCTGAAACTACTGCAAACAACAGACAAAGAGGGAATCATCCCTAAGTTTATGAGGCCAGCATCATCCTGATACCAAAATCTGGCAGAGACACAGCAAAAAAAAAGAAAATTTCAGGCCCATATCCCTGATGAACATTGATGCAAAAATCCTCAACAAAATATTGGCAAACAGAATCTGGCAGTATATCAAATAGCTTACCCAGCACAATCAAGTTGTCTTCATCCCTGGGATTCAGGGCTGGTTCAACATATGCAAATCAATAAACGTAATCCATCACATAAACAGAATCAATGACAAAAACCACATGATTGTCTCAACAGATGCAGAAAAGGTCTTTGATAAAGTTCAACAGCCCTTCATGCTAAAAACTTTCAATAAATGAGGTATTGATGGAACAATATCTCAAAAAAAGCACATATAAAGAAACCTTCATGAGACTAACAGCAAATTTCTCAGCAAACCTTACATTCCAGGAGAGAATTGACTGAAAAATTCCCAGGCCTAGCAAAAGATTTAGATGTTTCATACATAATTAGAAAAATTAATAATAAAAAAGAGAGAAAGAATGTGGTACATATACACCATGGAATACCATGCAGCCATAAAAAGAAATGAGATCATGTGCTTTGCAGAGACATGGATGAAGCTGGAAGCCATCATTCTCAGCAAACTAACATAGGAAGAAAAACCCAAATACCACATGTTCTTACTCATAGGTGGGAATTGAACAATGAGAACACATGGGCGCAGGGAGTGGGACAACACACACCAGGGACTGTTGAGTTGGGGTGAGGGGAGGGAATTTTGAGGATGGGCCAATAGTTTCAATAAACCACCATGGCTCACGTATACCTATGTAACAAACCAGCACGTTCTGCACATGTATCTTGGAATTATAAGTAAAATAATAAAAAAGAAATGTGGTACTTTTTAAAATATCTGAAAGTATCTAACTCAATACATAGGCTAAGTAAATATATGATAATCAGATGTAAGCCTGATGCTCACATAAGAAACAGTATCTTATTATGGCACAGACTGTATTGAGAATTTAAGCATCATTTACTCTAATAAGAGGCAGATAATTTTATGTTCCTCTAGTATACAAACATCTTGAAAAGAGTTAGTTTTTCAAAGCAGGCTAAAGTGCTATTGAAGAGAACAAAACTGACTATAATAACTATATAGTTATTGACTGAAAAATTCCCAGGCCTAGCAAAAGATTTAGATGTTTGTGTTCTCATTGTTCAACACCCACTTATGAGTGAGAACATGTGCTGTTTGGTTTTCTGTTCTTGTGTTTGCTGGGAATGATGGTTTCCAACTTCATCCATGTCCCTGTAAAAGACATGAACTCATACTTTTTTAAAGCTGCACAGTATTCCATGATGTATACGTACCTTTTCTTTATCCAGTCTGTCATTGATTGGCATTTGAGTTGGTTCCAAGTCTTTGCTATTGTGAACAGTGCCACAGTAAACATATGTGTGCATGTGTCTTTATAGTAGAATGATTTATAATCCTTTAGGTATATACCCAGTAATGAGTTTGCTGGATCAAATGGTATTGCTGGTTCCGGATCCTTCAGGAATCACCACACTGTCTTCCACAATGGTTGAACTAATTTACATTCCCACCAACAGTGTAAAAACGTTCCTATTTCTCCACATACTCTCCAGCATCTGTTCTTTCCTTTTTAATGACCACCATTCTAACTGGCGTGAAATAATATCTCATAGTGGTTTAATCTGCATTTCTCTAATGACCAGTGATGATGAGCTTTTTTTCATATGTTTGGTGGCTGCATAAATGTCTTCTTTTGAGAATTGTCTGTTCATACACTTCACCCGCTTTTTGATGGTGTTTTTGTTTTGTTTTGTGGGGTTGTTTTTTTTTTTTTGTAAATTTGTTTAAGTTCTTTGTAGATTCTGGATATTAGCCTTTCGTCAGATGGATAGATTGCAAAATTTATTTTCCCATTCTGTAGGTTTCCTGTTCACTCTGATGATAATTTCTTTTCCTGTGTAGAAGCTCTTTAGCTTAATTAGATCCCATTTGTCATTTTGGCTTTTGCTGCCATTGCTTTTGGTGTTTTAGTCATGAAGTGTTTGCCCATGCCTATGTCCTGAATGGCATTGCTTTGGTTTTCATCTACAGTTTTTATGGTTTTAGGCATTACATTTAAGTCTTTAATCTATCTTGAGTTAATTTTTGTATAAGGTGTAAGGAAGGGATCCAGTTTCACCTTTCTGCTTATGGACAGCCAGTTTTTCCAACAACATCTATTAAATAGGATATTCTTTATTCCTTGTTTTTGTCAGGTTTGTCAAAGATTAGATGGTTGTAGACGTGTGGTATTGTTTCTGAGGCCTTTGTTCTGTTTAAATGGTCCATATATCTGTTTTGGTACTAGTACCATGCTTTTTTTGTTACTGTTTGTAGTCAGGTGACTTCAAACTATACTACCAGGTAGTGTGATGCCTCCAGCTTTGTCCTTTTTGCTTAGAATTTTCTTGGCTATGTGGGCTCTTTGGTTCCATATGAAATTTAAAGTAGCTTTTTCCAATTTTCTGAAGAAAGTCAATGGTAGCTTGATGGGGATAGCATTGACTCTATAAAGTACTTTGGACAGTATGACCATTTTCACGATATTGATTCTCCCTATCCATGAGCATGGAATGTTTTTTCTATTTTTGTGTCCTCTCTTATTTTCTTGAGCAGTGGTTTGCAGTTTTCCTTGAAGAGGTCCTTCACATTCCTTGTAAGTTGTATTCCTAGGTATTTTATTCTCTTTGTAGCAATTACAAATAGGAGTTCACTCATGATTTGGTTCTCTGTTTGTCTATTATTGGTGTATATGATTGCTTGTGATTTTTGCACATTGATTTTGTACCCCAAGATTTTGCTGATGGGTCCTGACCTGTTTCTCAGATGATCAACGTGCAGGGTAAGTGTTCACTAGCTCTTTTGTTTCCTTTCTTTGAGAACAGCACTCATAAGCTGCCTCTAGTCTACCATCTTGGAACTGCCTCTCAGGCACCTAAAAATTACCCAATACTCAGATTATAAGCTTCCAAAAGCATTCTGAATTTCTAGGTACTATTCGAATAAAAACAAACAAAAACCTGATACATAAAAAAGAAGGCCTGACCTATTGGCTACAAGAGTTACAAGAGGATTTCAAAATTTTTGTGGGAAGAAGCTTTAAGATGGCTGACTAGAGGCAACTGGTACTATTCCACAAACAAGAGTGAAAGACATGAGTAATAGATGCCTCTAGTCAGCCATCTTAATGCTTCTTCCCACAAAACCAAAGCAGAGAGTAGATAATCCAATCTTGAATAGATCACCTGAGAGAATGCTAAAATTCAACAGAAAAATGACAGAAGACAGTTAAGGCAAGAAAGGAGAGAGAGTCAAGGTAGCCAGATTGGTCAGAATTGGCTTGGAGCCTGAGGAGTATCCTCAGTTCAGGGAAAGTGAGAGGCTAGCAGCTCTCCACATTTCCAGCATGATCTTCTGCAATCCTAGCCATTATAAAGTCCCTTGGCCCTTGTAGGCCCAGAGACTAATGTAAGAAGTGCCTGGAGAGTACACTGTGACATTGCTCCACAGAGGAAGCTCGCACTGTGTTTCAAACATCTCCTGAGTCCTAGGCAGCTACAAAGTAACATTTTGAAGGCCTAGTCATGACCAGACTACATCCTGCCTTAGACCTCAACAGCTTCTGTATATTCACATCACTGGAGTCCAATTGACATTCTCCACCTACATCTAGGTGCCATAGCTGGCGAGTGCCAACAAGATTAAAGCAAGAACCATTAACAGTGAGCCTACCACCTGCAGTAGCAGGACCACCACATATGTACAAGTGCAACGAGGACAAGCTACCCTGCTTGCAAAAACCACCTGGTACCGAAATACATGCTCCCACCCTCCTGAGCACCAGGGAAGCAACAAAACCACTGCTGCAGCAATCTGCACATATCCTGGACCCTATCTACCACAGCCAGCATTCCCATAAACCACTGAGGGGTCTGAGGATAAGCCCATCTGGCCCAACTCTGCCTCTGCACTGCCTGAAACCAACATCTGGGGCCTGGCAATCACCCTGCCCCACTCATCACCTATGGCATCTGAGCATTCCTCCTAGGAGACTGAAGAAAGACCCACCCAACCTGCCACGACTGCACCTGGCATCCACCCACATGCACAACTGCAGGCTTGAGTACTTTTGTACACAGCACATCACAGAAACCACAAACACTAGTGGAAACCACTTGGGAGCCAGAATGTTGTCCTGCCCTTGATACTGACATCACTCATGCTACACCCATTACCCAAGGCCCCAAAGACTCACCCATCCACTTTAGCAAATAGTGAAACTGCCAGTAACTGAGCAAGCTGTTTGGAGTCCAACAAATCAGCCTAGACCTGCTGCCATTGGTGCCATTGCATGCCACCCTGGGAGCCAAAACTAGGCATACTCAACCCACTGCTGTCAAACTGGAAGCCTGAAGACAGGCCTACTTGGCATCACACCACACACAAACATCACCACAGCCTCTACTACCAACTGCACCACAAACCACTGAATAAATCATAGCAATAACTGCTGTTCACAGTCAAATAACTCATACAAAAACTACACTATTACAAACATCCAGAATCAAACCCAAAGTTCCCTACCCAACCAACAATGTAAATGCATCTTTATAAAAATCCTTCTTTGTGAAAATAAATTCAAAAAATTGAAATAACCCACTTTTACATTAGATGAACAAATATCAACATAAGGACACAGGAAATATAACAAAGTAAGAAAAGACTACATCTCCAAAGGAATGCAACAACTTTCCAGCAACAGATCCATGGAAAACAATTTATGAAATCTTAAAAAAGAATTGAAAATGATACTAAAAATCTCAATAAGATACAAGAAAATGCAGATAAATTTTTTTAAAATACAAATTTAAGATATTAATGAGAAATTGACCAATAAAATATATATCATAAAAGAAGGAATCTGGAACTAAATAATTCATAGAATGAAATAAAAATACAGTTGTAAGTTTCAAAAATAGACTAAATCAATAAGAATTTCAGACTTGAAGACAGATCTTTTCAAATAACCCACTCAGAAAAAAAGAAAAAAAATTAAAAGAATAAAGAAAGTCAACAGGACATATAGGACACCATAAAGTGACTAAATATTCAAAATTGTGATGTCCCAGAAGGTGAAGGAAAACAAAAGAAATAGAACAGCTATTTAATATAATGGCTGTAAAATTCCCAGGCTTAGCAAAAGATTTAGATATCTCATACATAATGAACAAAAATTCCAAAATATATACAACTAAAATTTATTTCCCAAGTCACAATATAGTCAAACTGTAAAAAGTCAAAGAAATAACCATAAAAACAAAACAAAAAATGCACAGAAAAGCACATATAAAGAAACCTTCATGAGACTAACAGCAAATTTCAAAGCAAACCTTATAACCCAGGAGAGAATTGGATAATATATTCCAAATGGTGAAAGAAAAAGAAATGCTAGTCAACAACACTGTACCCAGTAAAGGTGTTTTTAGTAAATGAATGAGAAATAGTCCTTCCCAGAGAAGCAAAAGCTGAGTTTATCACCATTAGATGGGCCCTAGAGGAAATGCTTAAGAAAGTCATACATCTGGAAGTAAAACAGCAATATCCACCATTATCAAAACACATAAACTATAAAACTCACTGGTAGAGGAAACACAAAAAATAATGAAAAGAAAGCACTGAAATGATATCACTACAGAAAATCACCAAACTACAGTGATAAATAATGAGAGAAAAATAAAGAAACAAAGAATATATAAAACAACCTGGAATCAATTAATAAAACGACACAAGTAAGTTATGACATATCAGTAATAACCTGGAATGTAAGCATGTTAAATTAGCCACTTAAAAAATATTGACTGGCTGAATGAATTTTTAAAATGAACCAATAATATGCTGCTCACAAGAAACTGACTTCACATGTAAATGTATGACTCCCAAAAGTAATACGATGAAATAAAATGTTCTAAGGAAATGAAAACTGAAAGCAAGCAAGAGTAGCTGTACTTAAATAACAGACTTTAAAGAAAAAAATATGGCAGAAAAACAAAGAGTATTAAATAATAATAAAAGAATAAATTCAACTAGAGAATATAATAACTCCTAAGCCCTAGGTAGCTACAAGACCATTTTGAGGGTCTAGTCCCACACCAGACTGCATCCTGCATATACACACACATATACACATATATTCACATATATATGTATTTTATATACATGAACATTCTGTATATGTGTGTGTATTAAGTTGATCTTCAATCTCTGATATTCTTTCTTTCACTTGATTGATTCAGCTGTGTATCAATTTGTACTTGTGTATGCTTCACGAAGTTCTTGTGCTTTGTTTTTCAGCTCCATCAGGGCATTTACGTTCTTCTTTAAACTGGTTTTTCTAGTTAGCAATCTCTCTAACCATTTTTCACACACATATATATACCAACACAAAGTCATACACCTGGAAGTGAAAGGACAATATCCACCAGTGTTAAAACACATAAAGAGCCCACTGAAGCTTGGCAAAGCTGCTGTAGCCAGATTGCCACTATAGGTTCTTCCTGTCTGATCAGGGCATCTTTGAAAAAAAAAGGCAGCAGCCTAAGTCAGAGGCTTATAGATAAACTTGCATATCCCTGGGACAGAGCACCTAAGAGAAGGGGCAACTGAGTGCGGCTTCAGCAGACATAAACATTCC
>CAUYLG010045588.1:0-11875 GCA_963573385.1 Cacajao melanocephalus | reverse complement strand
CGCCCCTTCCCCACAGAGCTTGGCCTTCCCGGGTTCAGCTGTGCTTACTGTGAAACTCTCAGTCCTCAGTGCTTCCAATTCCAAATGTTATGTCTACCTAGGAGAGTGAATCTTTTGTCATTATATAGTTACCCTTTTTATCTAGTAATGCTTCTGATGCTTTGAAGTCTATTTTGTAGCATGTTGATATAGCTAATGCTGGCTTTCTTTCAGTAAGCATACTTAGTACAGTGTATATCTTTTAATTCTTTTACTTTAAAAATTTCTGAATTCTTAAGTTTTTGTCTCTTGTAAGTAGCGTTAGCTAGAGATTCTCCGCCAGGAATCTCCCAGTTTGTGGGCCACAGAAATTCATCTGAAATTGTGGCGTCCACTCGCTCTGTGCTTTCACTGGGAGCTACAATCCTGAGCTGTTGTTAATCGGCCATCTTGGATCTCTCCGCCCAGTGATGAAGTTTTTTTCTGTTTCTTAGTTTTCCTTTGGCGGACACCCCTTCCCCGCAGAGCTGGACCTTCCCGGTTCAGCTGTGCTTACTGTGAAACTCTTAGTCCCCAGCGCTGCCAATTGCTGTTCTCCTTGTGGGGATGGGACCAGCCGAGCTGGACTCAAAGGGCACCCCGTCCCTTATACTCCGCACCGAGAAGGGCCGTGCAGGGGCACCGGCAAAATAGCCGCGCCGGCCAAAAAAGTTGCGCTGGCGACCCGTGTGGCTCTTCCGCCGGGAATCTCCCAGTCTGTGGGCAACAAAAATTCGTCTGAAAGTGTGGCGTCCACTTGCTCTCTGCACTTTCACTGGGAGCTACAATCCTGAGCTGTTGTTAATCGGCCATCTTGGATCTCTCCGCATATTTCATTAAAATCTTTTTTGTCCTTGGTGATTTGATTGCTTGATCTTAATCACTGAGAGATGTTAAATATTCCTGCTTTGATCAAGATTATTCTATTTTTTCCTGTACTTCTATTAGCTTTTGAAACTTTAATTCTTAGATGCATGTACTTTAAAATGTTATGTCTACCTAGGAAAGTGAATCTTTTGTCATTATATAGTTACCCTTTTTATCTAGTGATGCTTTGAAGTCTGTTTTGTAGCATGTTGATATAGCTAATGCTGGCTTTCTTTCAGTAAGCATACTTAGTACAGTGTATATCTTTTAATTCTTTTACTTTAAAAATTTCTGAATTCTTAAGTTTTTGTCTCTTGTAAGTAGCGTTAGCTAGAATATTTTTTTTTAAAAAAACCAGTATGACAATCTTTGCCTTGTCACTGAAGAGTTTATTCTGTCTAGCCTTTTTAGTGCATAGTCATATATTTCATATTTTCTGTTGATGAAAAGTGTCAAATTCTGTAAAATATTTGAAGAGATTTATTCTAAGCTAAATATGAGTGACCGTGGTTCATAACACAGCCCTCAGGAGGTCCTGAGAACATGTGCCCAAGGTGGTTGGGGTGCAGCTTGGTTTTATACATTTTAAGGAGGCATGAGACTAAAATCAAATACATTTGAGAAACACATTGGTTTGGTTCAGAAAGACAGAACAACTTGAAGGGGTGAGGGGGGGCCTTCTAGCTTATAGGTAGATTGAAAAGTTTTCTGGTTGACTATTGGTTGAGTTTACCCAAAGACCTGGGATTGATGGAAAGGAAAGTCTGGGTTGCAGTAAGAGGTTGTGGAGACCAAAGTTTTTATCATGCAGATAAAGCTTCCAGGTAGCAGGCTTCAGAGAGAATAGGTTGTAACATGTTTCGTATTAAACTTAAGGTCTGTGTTGACAGTAATGCCAGAAGGGTAGAGTGAGGCATGTTTGACCCCAGCTTCCTATCATGGCCTTAAACAGTCTCTCAGGTTAAATGTTAAAAGAGCGCTGGTTGAGGAGGAAGTCCATTCAGATGGTTGGGGAGCCTTAGAGTTTTATTTTTGGTTTACATTTCCATCATATTTTGTGCTTCGATTTTGTCCTTTCTTTGATGTGTTCCTTCTTTCTTTCCCTGTCTTAGAGGGGCTGAGCTTGCTTGCTTCCTTCCATCCCATTGCTTCCCTCTACTTGGTTGTGAGTTGGGTATTTTTCTGTTCTTTACCCTAGAAATATTAACATTAACTAAAATATAGCTTTTCAATACTTGTAACTTTGTTCAAATATGAGAATATTGGAATATTTTAGGGTACTTCCTTTATGAAATTTATACCATTTTTAGTATTATCTTCTTTAAGGGCCAGGCGCAGTGGCTCATACCTGTAATTCCAGCACTTTGGGAGGCTGAGGCAGGTGGATTGCTTGAGCCTAGGAGTTTGAGACCAGCCTGGGCAACATGGCAAAACCCTGTCTCTAGAAAAAGACAAAAGTTAGCCAGGTGTGGTGACTTATTCCTGTAGTCCCAGCTGCTTAGGAGGCTGAGAGTTGGAAGGATTGCTTGAGCCTGGGAAGTCAATGTTACAGTGAGCCGAGATTGTGAAACTGCATTCCAATGTCTAGGTGAGTGAGACCCTGTTAAAAAAAAAAAAAGATATATTTTTTTAACCCTACAGATTAGACTTTGTTATTATTTTGTATAATCTAATCCATTTAGCTATTACTTTCTTTTTTTTTTTTTTTTTTTTTTTTGAGATGGAGTCTTGCTGTGTCGCCCAGGGTGGCATGCAATGGCTCAATTGCGGCTCACTGCAACCTGCGCCTGCACCACCACACCCAGCTAATCTTTGTATTTCTAGTAGAGATGGGGTTTTGCCATGTTGACCAGTCTCTTCTCAAACTCCTAACTTCAAGTGATCTGCCTCCCTTGGCCTCTCAAAGTGCTGGGACTATAGGCGTGAGCCACTGCACCCGGCCATTTAGTTATCCCTTTCTTTGCTTGCTGTTATTCTTATTTATGTTAAATTCAGATAAATGTAAATTTGAATCAAGGTGGAGAAAGGATTGTGTCCCCAGCATTTCCCTTTGTGGGATGCTCTTTTTTTCCCTAGTTCACCCACTGAGAGAGTCATCCTTCAATGTTCAGTGGTCTTGGTTGTATTTGTATCTTCCTCTCTGATGGGACCTCTGGCCTCATCTCTGTTTCCCAGGGTTTTAATTCTTATCGCAAAGAAAAAGGTGAGTCATTTATGTTACTTATTTATGTTACTTACAGTCCCTTGAAAAACTTCTTATTTTTATTTTTTATGCAGAATCTTGATCTGTCACCCAGGCTGGAATGCAGTGGCACGATCTCAGCTCACTGCATCCTCTGTCTCCAAGGTTTAAGTGATTCTCCTGTTTCAGCCTCCCAAGTAACTGGGATTACAGGTGCACATCACCATGCCTGGCTGGTTTTTGTATTTTTAATAGAGATGGGGTTTCGCCTTATTGGCCAGGCTGGTCTCAAACTCTTGACCTCAGGTGATTCACCTGCCTTGGCCTCCCAAAGTGCTGGGATTATAGGCATGAGCCACTGTGCCAGGCCAAACATTTTTAAATTATAAATGCTTGTGAAAAATTTCAGACAATTCAGCATTTTATTATGCTTGCATCTTCTAGCTCTATAATCTCTTCTCCCTTCACCCCTTTTCCTCCTCATCCCTCTTCTTCCCATTTGCCTTGCTTTTTAAACAAAACACATTTACTTCCTTGTATCTTCCATGGATTTGTTACAGGAAAGGGGTCCTGGTCCAGACCCCAAGAGAGGCAGTGTTCTTGAATCTTGTGTAAGAAAGACTTCTGGGCACGCCCATAGAGTAAAGTGAAAGCAAGCTTATTAAGAAAGTGGAGGAATAAAAGAATGGCTGCTTTGTAAACAGTGTAGCCCTGGGGGCTGCCGGATGTCCATTTTTATGGTTATTTCTTGATGATATGCTAAACAAGAGGTGGACCATACAGGATAACTTCCTGATGTTGCCATGGCATTTATAAACTGTCATGGCGCTGGTGGGAGTGTAGCAGTGAGGACGACCAGAGGTCACACTCTTGTTGCCATCTTGGTTTTGGTGAGTTTTAGCCGGCTTCTTTACTGCAACCTGTTTTATCAGCAAGGTCTTTATGACTCATATCTTGGGCTGACCTCCTATCTCATCTTGTGACTTAGAGTGACTTAACCATCTGAGAATTCAGCCCAGTGGGTCTCAGCCTCATCTTACCTAGCCCCTAGGTAAGATGGAGTTGTTCTGGTTCAAATGCCTCTGACAGATTGGCCGAGCACCTCCCTCAAATCCTATGGCTTCCTGGAACACAGTGTGGAGCCCTCTGCCCTACCTGAAGAATACTTAAAGCATGGACTTGTTGTACACAGAATACTGAAAGGAGGTGGCTTCCCCACTACTTTGCTCATCCTCCTCTATCAGTTTTTCTTTGCTAATGTCCAAAATTGTGTCTATAATTTGTCTAACCTTTTGATTTTGTATATTTTTAGGAGAAAGTAAATCAGAGTGTTTTGCACTAGCAACACAACTTCCCCAATTTTAACATATTTATTCATTGAATAACTATTTCAGGTGCTAGTTTTATTGTGTTCTAGTTAGCATTTAACAGTGAACAGAAACAACAAATGGTCTTTGCCTTCATCATGTAACTTCGTTTCCTGGAAATGATGTAGTAGGAGGCATATGGGGGAAGCACTGGGGTTCAGGAGGGATTTGGGAGAAGCGACACCCAGGATGAGTTGGTCTGAGGAAGTGAAGGAAAGGCTGAGGCGGCAGCACTTGTGAAGACCCTGACATGAGAGGGCTGGGTGCAATTGGGTGATTCTGTGCAGTCCAGACTGATTGCAGTTGGGTGTGAGGTGAATTTGAGGAGTGTGCATGAGCCATACCTGTTAGTTGAGCTGGGTAGTACTGTGTTTCTTGAACGTAATTTGATTGTAAAACTCTTGAGGCCAGCGTGGTGGCTCACACTTGTAATCACAGCACTTTGGGAGACCGAGGCAGGCAGATTGCTTGAGGTCAGGAGTTTGAGACCAGCCTGACCAACATGGTGATGAAGCAGGAGCGGCCGCCAGAAACAGACCTCTCGAACACCAAACAGGGAAGGAAGGGGTGATTTATTCGGCTGGGAGCAAGGTGGCATAGTTGCCTAACAGCAGCTTGTCTAACAAAGGAAACCTCTGCCTTTATATAGGCTTACAACTCTAGATATTACATGTGAAAGGATCTTGGGTTTACAGTTTCAGAAAGTACATGTGAGGGGGTTGTAATCAATGAAATAAGTGTGGGGGTTTGAGCAAGATTGAATGGGAACAGTAGAGGGCGTTTCTTCCACTTAAGATCACCTGAGATCTTAAGGGTGGGGGATTTAATCTTTAACCTCCAGGCCACTGACCTCATGCTTGCTACGTTTGAACTTTTACTTCCTCCTTCTTTGAGACAAGAGACAGGAAAGAGGGTTTTCTTTCTTCAGTGAAACCCTGTCTCTACTACAAATACAAAATTAGCCAGGCATGGTGTCACACCCCTGTAGTCCCTGCTACTCACGAGGCTGAGGTAAGAGAGTCACTTGAACCTGGGAGGTGGAGGTTGTAGTGAGCCAAATTCACGCTGCTGCACTCCAGTCTGGGTGACAGAATGAGACTCCATCTCAAAACCAAAACCGAAAAAAAAAACAAAACCCAAAAAACTCTATTGGAGCACTTGTTAAAAGTGAAGATTCTAGGCCAGGCATGGTGGCTCACGCCTATAATCGTAGCACTTTGGAAGGGCAAGGCAGGCAATCCATTGAGCTCAGGAGTTCAAGACCAGGCTGGGCAACTTAGCGAAACCCCATCTCTGTAAAAAATACAAAAATTAGCTGGGTGTGGTGGCACACACCTGTGGTCCCAGCTACTTGGGAGGCTGAGGTGGATTACCTGAGCCCGGGGGGTCAAGGCTGCAGTGAGCTGACATCTCACCACTGTACTCCAGCCTGGGCAACAGTGTGAGACTGTGTCTTAAAAAAAAACAGTGAGACCCTGTCTTAAAAAAAAAGGATTCCAGGGGTTCTCACAGGAGATTTTCTTTCCGGAAGTAGATCTGGAATGGGACCTGGAATTTTATACATTTAGCATAGTGCCAGGCAATGCTTATGATCAGATGATACTAATTAACCCCTGGAATCACATGATCTTCACTATGATTGCAGTTAGCAGATTTAGCTTCATATCCTGCCTTCTGTCAACACACACACACACACACACACACACACACACACACATATGTGCACAGGCACGACGAATTGGCTGTCACTTATCTCACTTTTATTATTTATATCTTCTTGCTTATAAAAAGACTTTGAAGTTGATCTGGCTTCTATATTTGTCATTTTCCTAAAACTCTTGTCTGGAAATAAAAGGACGTGTTTGCAGTGCACTAAAATCTCATCTGTGGTTGCATGTTTTTTTTTTAACATTTTAACAGAATAGAACTGTATCCTTTTTCATGAAAGCATAATTACACGAAATATAGGAAGTTGTCAGTGGGAATCAGCTTCGAGCCAATATCTCAATAAGAAATATTTTAGAAGTAGTTGCAGAGTTTTGCAAGGAGCAGCTGCCAGACATGGTGGCTCATGCCTGTAATCCCAGCTACTCAGGAGGCCGAAGTGGGAGGATCACTTGAGCTCAGGAGTTTGAGACTAGCCTGGGCAAAAAATAAAATAAAATAATAAAATAATAAAATAAAATAAAATAAAAATAAAATAGTGAAGGCTTATCCTTGGAGGCAGTGGGTGAGGACTTTACTTTCCTTCTAAGAAATCAGGAGGCCGGGCGCGGTGGCTCACGCCTGTAATCCTAGCACTTTGGGAGGCCAAGGTGGGTGGACCACCTGAAGTTCAAGACCAGCCTGGCCATCATGGTGAAACCCCATCTTTTTTCTATAAAAAAAAAATCAGGAAAGATGATTGCTATAGAAAAAGGCAGACATATGGGAGGTTTTAGAACCTCACTAGTAGAATGTTGCCACAATATGATTTTAGTAAGATTCTAAGGCTATTGTTTGTATCTAACTCTTTGTGACTGCTATTAGATCTCTAAAATTCTGTTGCAGCACGGCTCCCTAGAGTGTCTGAATTGTGTGCCATCCCACCTAATGTCTGTACGTTTTTTCCACTAGGCTTTAGGGTGCTGCAAGTTCATAAGGAACAGTGGCAAAGGAAAGCAGAGTGACACTTGATTCTTGACTGTACCTGAAACTTCAGTGTAGAGATCTCTGGCAAACTTGGCTGGAGCACATGGAGTTTATCATTTTCCGAAAGTATTATAGTTAGCTTTGGACTTTTGTGATATTTGCTGTATTTCTTTTGCGGTATGCGAATCTGTCACTGCACTGGGGAAAGAGTCTGAAGAAAGGTAGTTATACCAGGTGCACTGACTTTTTCCTCTAGTTACTTTTCCATGAGCAAACATGGCCTAATAATTGCCTTGCAGTCTAACCAGTCATTAGTAACCTTTCTGTTCATCTGTTGGGAAGGAGCTTTCCTTTCCTAGCTGTTCACATTTGTTTTCTTAGTATTTCCCATAAAAATATTTCACAAAAATAACTATCTAGATGTTAAAATTACTCATGGTGATATAATGACAGGTTGTTTATTAAATGCCCTTGAATCTTTGCACCATTCTTTCTTTAAATCATCAGTTTAGTTTTTTACTAATTAATATTTACTGGTTCCAGTTTAGGCTGAGATAGTGATATATTAAGAAGCTAAATAAGTAAAAGAAGACAGAACTGAATAAATTTAACAAAAGAAGTGTAAAACTTATACGCTGAATATTATAAAATGTTGTTGAAAGAAATTAAGGAAGACCCAAATGAATGAAAGGACATTCTGTGTTGATGGGTTGGAGGACTTATTATTTATAAGAAGGCAGTATTGGCCAGGCTCGGTGGCTCATGCCTGTGATCCCAGCACTTTGGGAAGCTGAGGTGGGTGGATCACGAGGTCAGAGATCGAGACTATCCTGGCCAACATTATGAAACCCCGTCTCTTAAAAAAGAAAAAAAGAAGGCAGTATTCCCTAAATTAACCTACAGACTCAATGCCACCCTCATAAACATCTCAACTAGATTTTTTTGTAGAAATGAATGGACTGGTTCTAAAATTCATATGGAAATTCAAACGATCCAGAATAGCCAAAACAATCTTGAAAATTAAGAACAAACTTGGAGGACTCACACTTTCTGATTTCAGAACTTACTACAAAGCTACAATAATTCAGATTGTATGCTGCTGGCATAAGGATGGACACACAATAAGATAGAATTGAAAATCTGGAATTAAACCCATGTATCTGTGGTCAGTTGATTTTTTGACAAGGGTGGCAGAACCATTCACTGAGGGAAGAACAGTCTTTTGAACAAATTGTGAACTGGATATTCACATGCAGAAGAATGAATTTGGACCCCTACCTCACATCATGTTATAAATTAACTCAAAATGGATCATAGACCTAAATACAAGATTTAAAACGATATAACTCTTAGAAGAAAACACAGGTATACATCTTGACATTGAATTAGGCAAAGTCATCTTAGACCTGACACCAAAAGCACAGATGACAAAAGAAAAAAAAAATAGGCTAGTCGTGGTGGCTCATGCCTATAATTCCAGCACTTTGGGAGGCTGAGGCAGGCAGATAGTCTGAGTTCAGGAGTTTGAGACCAGCCTGCCAACGTGGTGAAACCTCATCTCTTCTAAAAGTACAAAAATTAGCCAGATGTGGTGGCGGGGGCCTGTAATCCCAGGTACTCAGGAGGTTGAGGCAGGAGAATCGCTTGAACCCAGGAGGCAGAAGTTGCAGTGAGCCAAGATTGCACCTCTGCACTCCAGCCTGGGCCACAAGAGTGAGACTCTTGTCTCAAAACAACAACAACAACAACAAATAGATAAATGGGACCTTATCAAAATGATAAACTTTTATACTTCAACAGAGACCACTAAAATCAAGAAGCCACTACCCACAGAATGGGAGAAAATATTTGCTAATCATGTATCTCGAAAGTGACTTGTATCTAAAGTATGTGAACAACATTTACAACTCAGTGATAAAAAGACAACTCAATGAAAATGTGGGCAGGGCTGGGTACAGTGGTGCAAGCCAGTAATCCTAGGACTTTGGGAGGTCGAGGCAGGAGGATTGCTTAAGTCCAGGAGTTTGAGGCCATCCTGGGCAACATAGCAAGACCCTGTCTCTACAAAAAAAAAAAAATTAAAAATTAGCCAGGCGTGGTAGGTAAAGTGACTGCTAAGGGTAAGAGGTTTCTTTTTGGGGTGATGAAAATGTTGTAAATTGATTGTGGTGATGATTGCACAATTATGTGTGTAGTAAACACCATTCAGTTGCATGCTTTAAATGGGTGACTTATATGGAATGTGAATTATATTACAAATATATATAATTTATATAATATAATATATATATATATATCTATTTTAGAGATAGGGCCTCACTCTTTCCCCTTATTGAGTCAAAAGTTGCTGCCAGATTTTATAAAGGCAGGATAGGTGAAATAAATCTCACACTGGGGCCAACCCTATCTAAAGCGACCTTAAAATTCAAGTAGACTTCATTTGCAGCAAATTTTTTTTTTTAAAAAGATGGGGTTTCACCATGATGGCCAGGCTAGTCTTGAACTCCTGTCCTCAGGTGATCCACCCACCTCGGCCTCCCCAAGTGCTAGGATTACAGGCGTGAGCCACCGCACCCAGCTTGCAGCAGATTTTAAAATGAGAACAAAATGTGATTTATAAACTCATGTAAATTTTAGGCTTTGGTCTAGTTACTCTCGCTTACTCTTCAGACAGTCATTTATTTTGTTTATGCATTTTTTGGGTCTAGACTCAGAACAGCATTCAGTGCTGATGTCTTGACTCTGCTTCATGATGCCTGAGATCTCAGCAGAAGACTCAAAGGCTCACGGGTTGAATGATTTGAAGGCTTGCTTACCTTCGCATTTAGCAATCCATGCCGTTTTGGTTGGTGGACTCAGTTCTTCTGCCTATGAGCCTCTCACTGTGGCCTCTCCACATCAGTCTGGGCTTTCTCATGGTATAGCATCTGGGCTCCCAGGGCAGGTATCCCGGAAGAGCAAGAGGGGAGCAAGCTGTGCCATCTTCTGTCACGTGTCTCCAGAAGTCCTACACTGTACTTCTGCTGCGTTCTGGGCAGTGAGGCAGTCATAGTGCCCTTGTCAGATTCCCATGGAAGGAAAGAATCTCTAGATCTTGATGGAGATGGACAACATACTAGAAGCACATAAAATACTGCTCTGGAAATACTGTTGTGGATACTTTTTTAGGAAAATACAGGCTGCCACAGACTTGGAAGGGGACCTTATAGGCAGCTGGTAGGTTCCCCTATTTCCCACATGAGGACGCTCATGTGCAGAGGCATGCGGCATGGCCACAGTCGCAGTCTGTGGTTGGTCAGGCTGGGGCGGGCATGCAGCTTTTCTGACTCTAGGCTTTGGTCGTTCCCACGATGCCACCCTGCTCCCCTTTCCTAATCATGTAGTTCACTCACCCATGTCATGAGTGTTCCTCCCTTTGGAGTTTTCTCTGATGAGCAGACAGGATATCAGGAGCAAGACTAGCAGAGTCCCAGCACGTATTGGGCTTGCACATGTTTCCTATCCTTTTCTCCCTCTGTGGTTTTTTTAATTGACCCTCCTTTTTAAAACAGAAGTCCTAGCTGACTGGTATACTATGGCAACACAGTAGAATGGAGCCACTTCCTAGTGTTTGGAAACTAAATGGTAAATCCAGTTGAGCATTTCTGTTTGCCTTTTTTCAGGTGCTCAGAATTTTGATGTCATACGACTATCAACTTACAGAACAGCCTGCAAATTACGATTTGTACAAAAACGATGCAACCGTGAGTCATTTCTACTCATTTCTGTGATAGCTGGATAGAGTTTTCAATATTGTAAAAGACTTTAACATGTTCTGGTCGTATTGTAATGTTAATTGAACTGTTTTTGTCTTAAGTATTTATCAGTATGTAAGCTTTGTAAAGGAAGAACTTGTTTTACTCGTTTGTCCCTCAAAATGTTTAACAAACTCAATAATGTAGCTAGTTTTGAGGCTGGTGTGGTATTAATGTTCTTTAAATGGGAGAATCGATTTCCCTGTGACTTTTATTAAGGAAATGCTTTATATGAAATTATGCTTTATACAAAATGTTTTACACAAAACTAATATAATTTATCAGCTTCTGGAGGAAAAGAAAACGTTAATGTTTTTGATAAAGATATATTTGATAAAGGTATAATTGAAATTGATTTTCTTGATTAAGCTTAATATAACATGAATCAACCTTTTCTATAAATAATTGCTACCATGTAGATTATACAATGAAGTGTGTGTGTCTGTATATATGGATATGTATGTCTGTGGTATATACGTAATCTTTCTTCTCTTTATTTCCATGAAGACGAACTAACTCATGACAGAATTATTGTACTTTTCTTGTGTTTGTGTGTATCAGTGAAAAACTGTTTTGTACAATGGAAAGAACATTAACCTCAGAATTGAATATGTGGAGTGTTGAGAGCCTGACTAGGCTAGTAGCATTAATAATATAAAGTAAAAGATGCATTGTTCTAAAGGTTTTATTTTGTTACCTTTCACATAGGATTTTACAGTTGATCTGAAAAAATTTTGAGAATGTACAGGATAAGTAGTAGTCAGTTTTCAAGGTTTTCCATATGTATGTTCAATTGTTCTTTCACTTTGTATTGAAAAGGTCAATAAATAGTCAATAAACAGAAGAAAATAAACAATTTTTTTCACTGCTAAAGAGTCATCTCATATAAATTCATTCTTGAATCTGAACAAGAATGTTCATGTCACTGTCCATATATGAGAAGGTCTGCTTTTTGACCCTCTTTGTGTTCCACTGGACTGTTTGTCTATCCTTCTACCAATACCACACTGTTCTAA